>VXCM01000287.1:142215-198823 GCA_014773175.1 Lucifuga dentata
TGGGGGGGGGGGGGACATGCCCCCAAACCCCCTAGCAGGCTCAGTTTTTGGACCTCAGTATTTCTAAAACCCTGCGTATGGCCCTGGTATCACAGAATGCACTGTCACCCAGTCAGAACAGCCGCTTTTTACTGAAAACACACAAACCTGGCAACTCTGCATAGATCTGACCAGCTGTGCTGGACTTTAAGCAACAAGATTGTTTGAGATCGTTACAAATATTGATAGGTACAGTTCAGTAGCGGCTCAGTATTGGTAGGAACATGTCCCTACCATCCCTACCTAAATCTACACTGATGAGAGGAACAGATAGAGGGGTCTTGAGATTGTCTTATTAGGTTTTCTCAGAGTCAGATGAGAAGATGGATATCATTTCATCTTTGCGGACCAGGATGTGTTTAGTCGAGCTTAGCACAAAGACTGGAAGCAGGGGGAAACTGCTAGCCTAGCTTAAATGTCATTTTCCTGATTATCCATGAGGGTCAACTCATCTCCTAAATGCGTCAAACTTTCACCCACAGTTCAGCAGTATTTTCTGCAGTGGAATCAGCTGAGTCACAGTGAGTCATGGAGGTGAGGCATCCGCTTTATGACAGCGGAGGACAAAACACACCAAGAGAAGGTCAGTGAACACATCACCGCTATCAGAAACACACAGAGAAATAAATAACTGAGAAATTGGTCTGGTTTTAGATCAACGGCTGTGTATTTAATGGAGAGACTCAAACAGTTTTAAATGTGAATCAACGTCTCTGTCTCTGAGGTCATCAGTCTGACCTCTGACCTCCTGGCCTCCAACATCCTTTATTAAAATAGACAGCAATATGATTGGTTATATGACTAATTTAAAGTTGCAACTACAGTATAAGGGTGGACAAAATAATAAAAACACCTTACAGAAACAACACTCGCACACTGTACATTAAAAGATATTGTTAGCTTTTCTTTTCTAATACACATCTGTGTTAAATTTTACAGTCGATTCAGCACTAGCTCGCCGACTGTGTTTCACTGTTATAGTTTATTATAGTTTAATAGAGCTGACGTGTTGAAATATCACATTAATGCTGGTAAACACATGGCTTTTAAAGTAAGCGAGTTCATTGAGGCACATTTAGAGCCAGTTTAAACGACCCAATAACACATTTTGATCGCTTAGGAAGAGCAAAGCCCTAAATCTAACAAGGCTCTAATCTTTTTCCAACACCTTAAATCATGCTGTAATCAAGTTTTGTTTACATCTATTTAGGAAATTAAACCCTCATTTGTGCATGAAAGGTTGTTTCAGAAAATGCGCAAACACAGGTTTCTATGTGCCTCATAAAAAAAAAAAAAGCTTCATCTGATTTTCATCAGACACAAAGTACAGAGTGGACCAAACCATAGAAACATCGTAAAATACAATCAAAGCAGAAAAAAAATAAATAATAATGATATGACCATATCCTTTATCTATTTATAAAAACAATTTTATTTGACCATTGTATGAAAAAAGTGAGAATTTGCCATGTCTTCCAACATGAAATTGTTAAATAATGCAGTTGTTGCAAAACACAACACTAATTACCTGATATTAATAATAATAATAATTACTTAATATGCTTAATTATGTTAAAAAAAATTTGTATTTTTAAAATTTTGTTTTAGTGATTTTAAAATAAATTTTGTCATTCCCCCATTTTTTTAAACAAGATTTTTTTGTCTAGATTGTTTTGTATTCTCTGTGAACGTTATAAGAGTTTTTAATCTGTTGGTTATCAAAAAAGTTCAAATAATAAAGAAATAAACTTTAGGCTGAAACATGTTTGGGGTGTCCTTATACACCTGCTAGCCAATCAGAACCCATGGTATAACCCCCCCCCCCCCCCNCCCACACACACACACACACATACACACACAGTGAGGTTTGTGGGTGTGGTGAATCATTTGGGCTCAGACAGAGATTAACCTCTGCAAAGAAAACACTAATCTGTGTTTTCAGAGCACAAATCCTACAAACATCTTCAGGAGAGAGGAGCAGCAGAATTCAGAGGAGCCACAGAGAGGAGCAGGAAGAGGAGGGTGGGCAGCAGAGAGAAGAGTCAAAGATGAAGGCCTGACGAGGAGGAGGAGGAGGAGGAGGAGGAGGAGGAAGAAGCTGTAGAGCAGGAGGAAAGGATAAAAAAATAAGTCAGTGGGGATGAATCAAAATAGAAGAGGAGGAGAGTGGACGAAGAAGGAGGAGAAAGGAGGAGGAGGAGCAGGAGGAGACAATTAAGGACAGAAGAATGACAATAAAGAAGAAGAGCAGGAGGAGGAAGAAGTGGGAAGAAGAAGAGACAGAAAGTTTGAGAAAGAAGATGAAAAGGAGTTAGAGGGAAAAAGGGGAGGAGTCTGATTTGGACACATCTATTAAATTGATTACATTCAGTTTGACAGGATGGCCATATTTGATTTCATTTTGGATGAAACATATGATTGTTAAAATGTAAGGGTTGATTGATAATTCTGAGCTCAGTTATTTGAAATAACAGCTCTGTGAGCTGAGAAAAAAAGGAGAAATGAGGCCAGCGTGCAGTGATTATGTCTTTGCTGGATGCTACCATGACTCAGCCGATTTGGCCCCTCAGACTTTCATCTCTTACCAGCATGAAAAAGGTTTTAGCTGGAAGAAGCCTGTTTGGCCTCTGATGATGACATCACATCTGCTGTGGAGGATTTTTTGGATTTTTTTCTACAAAACTGGGATAAAATTCCTGCATCGTCGTTGGCAGATAGTATTGAGTTAGAAAGAGAATATATTGGAAACAGACACCTCTGAGTTAGGTTTCTACTTTAGGCTCAGTACTTATCAATCAACCCTTGCAGTGATCCCTCTGTGTGTGTGCGTGTGTGTGTGTGTGTGTGTGTGTGCGCGCGCGCGTGTGTGTTCAGCAGTTTTATGGATTANGTGTGTGTGTGTGTGTGTGTGTGTGTGTGTGTGTGCGCGCGCGTGTGTGTTCAGCAGTTTTATGGATTACCGGATCACATTTTTGGGATGCTTGGTTGTCAGACTGATAAGAACGGCATTATCGATGACGACACTGTTATCAATTGGAACAGTTATTGATAAGGCTGATTAGGGAGGTTTTGCTGAGTCAGTCATTTCCTGTGTTGTAGAGCAAACAGCTGCTGCGTGTGTGTGTGTGTGTGTGTGAGTGAGATAAGAACAAATGGCTGCTGACTGTTTAAGTCGGCTGCCCTGAACTGACACACATCAATGACACACATTTTATGCGTCAAACATCGACAAATGTATTAAAACATGTTTTTATCATGAATGGATCCTCGTAACAGGCTCATACCAATTTTAAAGCTGGATAAAACTCTGATTGCAACATATGAGATGATTGTTTTTTCATGAATACATAAAAACTTTTGCCAAGTATCCCTCACATAAAGAGTTGTGACAGCTGCAGTGCCGATGCAGGATATTACCGTAAAACAGAGTTAATTAATAAAAATAATAGTCAAGTCAAATTTATTTATACAGCACATTTTAAAACAACTATCGTTGACCAAAGTGCTGTACAATGGCTAATAATGAAATATGAATAAAAACAAGAAATGTAATATAACTATATACAGAAACAAAACTATACATACACGTACACAGTATAACAAGTATGAAGTCTAAAAAATTCAAATATACAATTATTTATATTACATCTAATAACAATAACAATTATTATTATTATTACTATTATTATTCAAAACTAAAATAATAATAATCATATAATATAATAATAATCAAAATAATTATTGTTCAAAACTGACTTGTCTGACAACAGTCAGTTTTGAATCATAAACAAAAATCATAAAGTCTTTGGAAATCAAGCCCAAAATTTTGGGAATAATTTTGAAAAATGACCCTGAAAAGTCAAGATATTCCGAAAACCATTATGAATTCTCTGCCAATAAACCTGCAAAATCAGGAATAATCTCTAAATATTAAATATTTTGAATAATTCTGAAAAGCTACAAATAACTGTGGATATGCCAGCTGTAATTTAAGAATGATTCCTGATCTTTCACTGTTCTTCTGAACTTTTAGGGCTCAATGATTATTGTATCAGCAGCTGAACTTAAAATAAAAAATAAATAAATATGCAGTTTATAAATGCAGCTTGTTTAATATTTATCTATTACAATTTCTTTTTGCATATCTCCTAACATATACAGCAATTAAAATATATGTATCTGTGATAAGCAAATATTGATCGATATATTGACAATATATATTGGTCTGGCTCTTCATACTCATCTAGAACAGGGTGTATTAGTGCAGGTAACACACACACACACACATTCCTCAACAAACACCTTCTCATCAGGCAAGACTGAACACACCTGAGCAGAGATAAACAGACTGAGCATGAAAATATGAAAGTGTGTGTGTGTGTGTGTGTGTGTGTGTGTGTGTGGTATGCAGAAATGCATGTGCGTGTCTATAGAGGGTCATTGTTTTGTTGTGTGTTGACAGCGTTGACAGTCCGGTTTTGCAGTTGCAAAATGTCTGTTGCATGCCCATTTTTGTTTCCTTAGTCTATGTAACACACACAGGTATGGAAGGTGATTAGTGCCACTGCACATCAGTATCAAGTACAACTAATTTTTAAAGTCTCAAATTAGTAACCTAAATGTGTAGAACTCAATTATGTACTAAAATCCACTTAAAAATTTCAAAGGTACTTAATCCTGACTGAATGTTGATTTGAAAATTTGTTTCACCAGTTGTCTGAATTCACCCACACGCCAGCCAAAAGAGGTTTTAACACCCTGAGTGTTGACTGAAAGGCTGAGAAGACTGACTGTGATAGTACCGCTCAGCTTGGCTAAACGTTCGTTCATATTGAACACAAGAATTCAGTCATGAAATGTAGCCCGATTTTAAAAAGTCAAATGAAACTTCAATAGTGAAACTTTTATGAAAGACAATGAATGTGTGTTGTGTGTGTGTGTGTGTCTGTCTGTGTGTGAGAGAGACAGAACATACATACACACACAAACAGCACACACATATCTTTACACTGTTGTCTGTCAAGCATGTATGAATGAACACACACACACACACACACACACACACACACACACACACAAATGCAAACTCTCACATGAGAACAGGACAGGTTCAACCAGCTTACCAGGCCCCCCTCTTCTCTCTCTCTCTCTCTCTCTCTCCCTCCTTCCCTCCCTCCCCTCTCCCACCTCTCTGCACTTCCTCATTTCAGTGCCAGAGAGATTGATTCACTTTCCTCCAACTGTCCTGCAGGCTGCCTTTAGCACTCTATTAAAGTCTTTGTAGTGGTGTGTGTGTGTGTGTGTGTGTGTGTGTGTGCTTGCGTGCGTAAGGGGAGGCTTGGACTTGTTGATAAAGACTTAGAAATGAATCAGTGTCTATTTTGTCTTTAGACACTGAACTTTTCTTCTGAATTAAAGTCACGTTTTGTCTTTTAAAACTTGGAAATTTCAAAGTTCAGGAAGAATTTAAAAAATCAAAACAGTTGCTTGATCCTTCAAAAACTTCATCTTGCCAACATGTTTCCTTCCTGCCTTCCTTAGAAAACACAAACCATGAAGGAAGTAAACAGGTAAACATCTGTCAAACAAATAACGTGTTCACCTGTGTGCGTGCCTGTGCATACGTGTCTGTCCATATGCAGAGGGTCATGAGGTCGTCTTTTCCCCTCTGCAGGCTAAAGTCATTTTTATAATTCTACTTTTCATTGACTTTGTTTTTTATTTCCCACATAAAAAGCTGCACAGTAAAAAAAAAAAAAAAAAAAANAAAAAAAAAAAAAAAAAAAACTTTATAAACAGGATGACGCATTTCTGACGAACCTGTAAGCAAGAAAATAAAAAGTCCTTAAAAATGGCCAAATGCTGTCATTTACAGAGTGAATGTGAAGGATGCATAAAAAATGGATCACATGACAAGTGTGGAAGAATTTTCTAGAACTTTTTTCTTTGTTGAGAATGTTTGATCTGTTTTTCTTGAACATTTTTCTCAAAACTTTGATATTTGCTGTAAAATCAGATTTAGGACCTTTTTTTTTTGTTGTTGTAAATTAAGAATTTTTAAAGGATTTCTTAACACTCAGATGAACCATTTTGAATATTTCCAGTGTGTTTATTTTCTAATGAACTTCAGCTGGGTTGACTGAGAAGTAATGAGCCTAGCACAGCAAGTTCCTTCCAGCTGTCTCTCAACAATGTGGGATTTCATCTGTTTCATACAAGTCCAAAAAAAAAAAAAAAAAAAAAAAATCCTCCACGATGATATAACATCATCATCTGAGACCAAGATTGTTCCAGCTAAAGCCTTTTTCATGTGAGTTGAAAGTCAGAAGGGGTCAAATCAGCTGAGTAGGGTAGCTGTTGAGCTACTTTAAAGGTTGTGGCTGGCAGCCAGAAAGTACATAATCAGTGAATGTTGGTTTAGTTTGTTGATCGCTCAGCAAGCCTTGAGTATCTCTAGAATATGGAAGTTATCAAACGATAATCAAGTCCTGTATATTATTTTCATAAAATATTACAGACCTGCTCATTTTATTGTGGGCCAGGCTCAGAATTTATCGATCAACTCTTGTTCTTACAGTAAGTATACATACATGCACGCATGCGCACACACGTTTATCATACAGGTTTGTGGGTTTTTTTTGTTTTGTTTTTTTATCATTAACAGTTTTTTTTAGTCATTCACACAAAGTATTTAACTTTTTATGTGAAATTGGCCCAACTTTATACAATTAATAATTCAGGATTCTATAAGGACATTTTGGACCTTCCTGGACTGTAGGAAAAATAAACAGAAACCTTTTCTTCTGATTCTTCACCTTTGCTGTTGGCGTAATCTGAGTGGAGGGGGCGGGGCTTAGGTTGACAGGTCACAGCTTCACCTCTGAAATTTGTCAACAAGCTAAACAGAGAAGCTTGTTAGCCAATGTGTTTTTATTCTTCTTTTCAACCAAAGGAAGATGCTGCAAGCAATAAAAACACTTTCCCAACGAGTAACGGCCAACCGTCGCTTCAGCGGCGCAGACGAGTATTAATATTGGAATGTGATGTGAAGTAATGAGGAGGATGAAGGTGCGAAGGAGGAAGGTGCTGTAGTCGTGTTGGAGCTGCAGATGGGCTCAAAGATTAGATCATGCGACGTCTTATTGAAGCTGCAGTTTTGTAACAGCCAGACTAGCTGCATGAGCTGATAGGAGCTCAGCATGAGAACCACAACCAGAAAAACCAAAAAGCTAGACCGGCTGGANTAACCCCCCAACCCCCTGCTGGGGCCCAAACTTCTTCCTGTGGCCGTGGATGCTGTAAGGCAGCATGGACGGCCACAGGAAAACGTGGGCCCCGCTGGAGCTTAGTAGGAACATAACACACTTCCTCTTTTCACACACACACGCTCTTACATAAGCTCAGAGACAGAATACACACTTCATTTATTTTTGGGTTGAGTACTAACAAGTCATTTTTACAGTTTTACTTTTAATTGAATTTGTCTTTAGAGTAATTTTTCACACAAAAAAGCTGCTGTGTAAAAACAAAAAAAAAAAAAAAAAAAAAATCTTTTACTAGGCCAGATAACAAATTTTGATTTAGGAATGATTTTCTTCTTTCTAGAAAATAATTTAGTTTAGAAAAAAAGGTTCTAAAAAAAATATGTGAGGTAAGAAATTCTACAAACAAACCTTTAAACAAATTCTTGAAAAAAAAATGATAAAATGCTTAAATTATCACTTTGAGAAACTCCTGCATTTCTTAGCTGATTGTCAAAAATTCTAGAAAATAAGCAAAAATCTAAAAAAAAAAAAAAAAAAAAGAGGAAAAACAAATATTCTAGAAGAAGGTTACTAACTAGAAACATTCTAGAAAATCTAAAAATCTAGAAAACAAACAAGGCATTTTTTTTCCCCCAATTTTTGTTGTTTAGGCATTTGTTTGTACGGGACTTTTATCTGCTCCTGAACTCATCATCTGGGTCGACATAAACCTGGTAAACAGCCTGAATATCTGGAACCTTTTGTCATTAAATCAATCAGCTCTGTTCAGAGACTCAGATTCAGAAGTTTTTCCATGTATTTTTTAGATGCTGTGACCTTTGACCTTTGGCCTGTTTGGGGTTTAGGAACCAAAGCTTCTGTTCCCTGGTGACGTTCACTTTTCAGTGGATGTTGTTGACAGAAACATAAAGAAAAAAAAAGATGTAGAGGTCGGTGTCCTCAGTCTGTCTCCATCTGTGCGTCTTTGTTTAGCGAGGAGACCGCGTCCGTCTGTGTTTGTCCTCTCAGTAAACACGGCTCTTTGTTTTCTGCGGCAGAGTTTGGTCCCGAGCGCCGGACTTCAGGGAAATGATTTTAACTTTGTTTTCCAGCTGATTGTAAATAGTTGGTGATTTGTGGCGAGCCGAGCCGTCAGCTCCTGGTCAGGAGCAGAGGGAGGAGCTTCAGCTGTCTCCTCCATCGCCTTCTCCTCCTTCACCACCTCATCTAAACAGCTTTTTTTCCGCTGCGTGCGAAGCAGCGAGGAGTCACAGGTTTCTGTGTAGAGATTTATTCAAACTCAGGAACATAACGAGGACGAGCGTGATAACAGAGGTGTAAAAAAAATCTGTCACACCACCTGAAAAAATCTATTACAAGACAGAACGCATATTATTATTTATGAAAATCTGGACATTTCAGAACAACAAACTAAGATGCAAATGTAACAGCATCTCTCACGTTCATGTCAACTATCAAAATAGAAAAGCAGAACATTTTTTAGAAGGTTTTTTTTCTGACACAAAATTTGATGCACATTATAGAATTCTTATGTAAAATTCTAGATATAACAATTGTGTTTCTCCTCAGTGTGTAGCTTTGATTAAAGGTCAATCTGAGCTTATGAACTTATGAGATCGTGTGATCACCGGCATTTGTTTGATGTTAGCAGGATATCTGGAAAAGTTATAGATGGATTTAGATGGAATTTGGGGGAGAGACAGATCATGTGGAGAGGACCGGGAATTTGTTGGACCTGGTGGAGGTATGCGCTCTCAAAGCTTGTTTCTACTGGTTATGACAGGTGATTTAAAAATATAATGAGCTGTTATCAGGCTAGTTATCCAGTTTTATCTCATTTAAATTTTCAGTTGTTTCTCCAGCACATTGAGCAAAATGAGCGGAGGTTTGTTGTATTTCGGGTATCTGTAGAGGTACTGATGGTACCTTACACAGGTACATGTACAAGTATAGAAACTAAAATCAGATTCATGGAGGTTTAAGTGCATCTCTGTACTTGAAGCATCAGAAAATCTGCTTAGATTTGGATATTTCTTTGTTATAGAGACACAGAGTTCATGAATAAAATTCACAAATTTATATCTAATTACATGATATGAGCTGTTTCCAATCCAAATATCAGGTGCTTTGGGTTTGGATTTCTTTATGGTACTGATGTTAAAGTGAAAGAATTCTGAATTTTTTTGCTTTAGAAAAAGAGCGAACATGTCCTTTAATTGCTCACTAACTTGATCAGTTAAAGGACATGCTCAATCTTTTTCAGCTCTGTTAATCTTTCTTTCTTTTTCTTTCTTTCTTTCTTTCTTTCTTTCTTTCTTTCTTTCTTTTACTCCACTTTGGCTATATGTTAACAATTTTAAAGCCCATGCTTGCTTATTTTTACTTAAAAAAATCTGAATGCAGGACTTTAACTTTAAACCTGGTATTTGTTTACTGTAGTACACATATTTTTACTGCAGTGAAGGAATTACTGTACTCCTTCCGGTATTGAATTACTGTGACTGCCAGTTTGCCAATAAATCTTTTGACTCGGAGCTTTCGGCTTTGTGTTTGTGGTGTTATGAATATTTGTGTCTCTTGTGTTTGAGAGTGTTGGTATGTGAGCAGCTGGCATCTTCTGAATCATTTCATTGTAGTTTTCCTCTGCAGAGAGTCAGTCAACTTTGGTCCATTTACTACACACACACACACAGTAAGAGAGAGAGAGAGAGAAATGGCAGAGAACCAGCTCCAGGAGAGATCTGGAGGTTTGACTTTTTCAGCCTGGTTTATGCTTAACGTGCATGTGGAAAATATGATGTAGTTGTAGCCATAATGGCTGATTGCAGAGGCTGCTTTGGAGGGTCAACGCGTTTGTGTGACGTAAACATGCCTTTAGTGATGATTGGCCAAGCGAAGAGATAGGATGGAGGATGGTATGGAGGAACGTGTCTTGCATGCAAGTAACAGCAGCTCCTCCTCTTCATTAATCAGCTTGTGGGCAGCTAAAGGTTAGAGAAGCGAGCTTGTGACTGGAAGGTTGCCGGTTAAATCCCTGAACTGGACGGAGAAATCTGGGTTGGGCTGAATGAGCAGCACCTACCCCTCCCTCATTTTCACCACTGAGGTGCCCTTGAGCAAGGCACCTAATCCCCAAATGCTCCAGTGGAGCTGCTCAGTGGTNTCACCACTGAGGTGCCCTTGAGCAAGGCACCTAATCCCCAAATGCTCCAGTGGAGCTGCTCAGTGGTAGGCAGGGATGTCTGTAGTGGTACTGGGTAGATTCTAGGTACGAATGTATGAGCAGGGCGTTCCCTCAAATGTGCATTCAATGCTCAGTGAAATAACCCTGCATAAATAAAGGTTAAATTTAAAAAAAAAACAAAAACCTGTCACTTCCTCCATATTTTGTTGTGACTGAACCAGAAATAAAGAAAAAAAAAATGAGCAAAATGTCTTTAGTCTCTTAGAAGGTTTTCCTTCAGGTGAGTCAGAACGGATCAGGAGCTCAGTGGACCTGGAAACCTGTCAGCGGGACTGAAAGAGAGAAGACACACATACACACACACACTCTGCCACACCCTGCCGCAGAGATGACACACTACGTAGGTTAATGTACGCGTTTAATCATGCGTTTATGGATCTGGCTCAAAAACTCTTTCTGTAACTGTTCTCAGTATGTAAACTCGATCAGAATCTGAGCTTATTTCTCCATGTAATGAAGATGATACACTGTGAAATGTAATAAGTTGATCTTACTTCAAAAAATCTAGGAAACCGATTGCCTGAAAAGGTCAAGTAAATATAACTACATTCTTAAGTTCAAGGTAGACATAAAGTAAACATAACTTACGACTACTGGTTATATTGACTTACCTTGTTCAAGGTAATCGGTTTCCTAGATTTTTTTAAGTAAGATCAACTTGTCACATTTTACAGTGTAAAATAGAAAATATAAGGAGCTGTTAACAACAGCTGACATTTTCTGAAATTAAAAGCAGTGTTTTAATTTAATCTTTGCATTATAATAATTTTACATCTGAATTTGGGGAATCATGATGTGAAGTGGAAGCAGATGATGCAGGTTGTTTCTCTAAAAAAAAACTGTTGGTGTTGCATCAGACACAAACCCAGCTTGCTCTTTCGAGGGACACTTTGTTTTTGTGTGTTTTTCTCACAGATGTGGACGCTGTCGTTGGTCGTGTGCAGTTTGATGTTGTGTAAGCGGCGGCGTTTTTCACTAACATGGGCAGAAGTGGATACTAAGGTTTGACCCTGTGACACTGAAGCCTGGGCGTATCCCATCATGCCAAGGGAACACACCGAGCCCGAGTGGGGTNCCCTGTGACACTGAAGCCTGGGCGTATCCCATCATGCCAAGGGAACACACCGAGCCCGAGTGGGGTGACTCACTCAGGCTGGTTTGCATAATAACAGAGATTCTCACACACATACACACACTTCCCTATTTAGATTTTAGGTGGTTATCCCTGGATCGAATATTATGGCAGATAGAATTTTTAGGAATGTCGGTTTCTCAGCTCATCTTTTTTCCTTTTTTTCCTGATTTCTTCACATTTTGTTCATTTTTTTTTTCTTCTTTGTCATACCATTGTCACATGGGCAGGTCTGAAGCATAATATGTGGCCCAAGTGTGTCTACACCTGAACATTCCACCCATAAGTCATTACCGAACCTCTAATTTCTACACTAGATTTTGTAACATGGCTGCAGAGATTTGGTTGATAGGGCAATAACGTCTGGCTCTCAATCAGGGTTCCAGCTCATCCTCATGGGCTCGACACACGGTAGGTGACGAACGACAACCATCGATGAAACACGTTGCCCCCTGTGTGACGGGCTGCACATGTGGCTGGCGATGCATGCAGTTCCAGAGCGAATAAAGACCAGCGATTCGCAATTGTGCTTAGAGAGCAACGGTTGATGGTAGTCGAAAGTAGAATATAACCAGGCGCCGAAAACCCCTACCCAGTTTATACACATAAAAAATACAAAGACACAAATACAGTGAGATTATTTGTCGCTGCCTGGTGTCAACTTGTTCCCACACCACAGCCAGTTTTGTTTGTGTCTATAATTAATTAATCTGGCAGTTAATTAAGCAATCATTTAGTCTACAGAATACTGTAGAAAACCAAATGTCAGTGTAAGTTCTTAGAATCCAGAATCCGTTCACACTCTAAGACAGTGTCTTAGAATGTTCTGTTATGACAACGTCACGACATCACGTGATTTTTCCAGATCATTTTCACCCATTTGAAAAACATTCAGTTTTGCAAAATTTGGGATCTAAACTAGGACAGTGTGTGACTGTGTGTTTGTGTGTGTGTGTGTATGTGTGTGTGTTTGGTTGTGAGGTAACTGTTGTGGTCCACCTTTGGCTTCTGTGGTTCATTCTGTTCTTCCGTTCCTTTGTCATCATCGTCTTCTCTTTCCCGTCAATCAGCCTTCCTCTTCTCCTTCCTACTTTCTTCTGGTAAGTTTCCCCTTTTCTACACACACACATGCGCGCACACACACACACACACATACACACACACACACACACACACCTCTGTGTTAAGACAGATATCAGTCAGTTTTACTGGCACTTCAGTTCTTTTTTTGTCTTCCTGTTTGACCTTTTTACATCCTTTACTTCAGATAAAATATTAGCAAAAAAAAAGTACAAGTAAATGTCCTGTATTCGGTATTTTAATAATAATAAATAAAACGTCAATAAAACGTGTTGTAAAACATGTTGAAGTGTCATCAGTGTAAAAAGTACAAGTAATGATAGCGAAGAAGAATCAGGTCAAGTCAACTTTCATTCCAAAATCTGCACAGGACATACATAAGGCGTTTCCACACGGAAGGGTTCTGTTCTGGTTGCAGAACCTAATTTAATAACAGTTTGAGTATTTCCACCAAAAATAAATAGGTTAAGAACCCAAAAACTTGGTTCTCATTCATTACCAGGAAATAGCAGGCCCTGAAGTGGGAACCGTGTTGACGTCATCAGTGGGTGTGTCTTATTCTAACTTATTCTTATCCTCTGCAAAAAGTGAAAATTAATGGAAAAGTTGAAGTGTGTTCAGTAGATAAAAGCTTGTGGGTAAATAATACAATCCACCATCTTGCTTATTTTTCCACTGACCTACATTCACATTATAAAAAAATTCTCCGCTTCCAGTGGTGACATGTGATTCAACGTAACGGTTTTGCTACAAATTGGTGGAAATGCGGGCTTGACATATGAACCCAATATGTCGGAATTGTCTATTAACCAGCAGGTTAATATGGTGCTGCCCCCAAAGACATTTGGGGACAGGTCCTGCTATCAATCAGGGGACCATTAAATATTAGAAGTTAAAATTTATTATTTGAAATTTATTCATTGTTGGAAATTTGAATAATGCATTTTACATCACGCTTTATTCAAAAAATCTGAACAATATCTATTATTATTTGGAATTGAAGATTAGTTGTGATTTGACACCATAGTTACTGTATTACTGGAGGTTTAACATCATTTCTGACTGACGAAGTCGTTTGGATGGATGGTGAAACGTTTCAGGATTAAAAACTTGAATCCAGTGGTCCTGACTCAGTTTTCATGCTATATATCTACCCGCCTGGATGACTGAGAATTTTCATCAAAACAATTCTAGA
The DNA here is from genome assembly GCA_014773175.1 of Lucifuga dentata. Lineage (NCBI taxonomy): Eukaryota > Metazoa > Chordata > Actinopteri > Ophidiiformes > Bythitidae > Lucifuga > Lucifuga dentata. The sequence goes on from VXCM01000287.1 coordinate 156,171, forward strand.
TTGTAGTTGAGGGAGAAGAGGTTTAATTGATCCTTGAATAGTTTCCAGGAATCATTGAATTTCCTCCCAGCTCACTGTTGATGTTTTAAATTAAACAGTTCATAGTAGAGCTTTAAAGTAGACAGCAGACTAATGCGTATTTATTTTTTGTAGGGTTTTACATTTTAATTTTCCATGTATCTTTATTTTTGTTTTGTGCTATAATCTATAAATAAAGAACATGTAAAAGTAGATTGTTATCATCATCTTTATCACTTTGCCATATCAGTTTTTAATTAAAATGATTTCTTGATCCCACAAGCATCCCCTGAGGATCTGGAACCCATTACGGCTAAAAAATTATAATTACCTGATGGCAGAAATCCACATCCAGATCAGCACCAACAAACACGTCTGTTCATCAGGCTTTTTAAATCATATTCCATCATTTTAATGTTACTTTGAATGTTTCATTACTTTTTTATTATCGTATTTTTGTAGACATGGTCAAAGGACTGACCTTTATTTCAATGATGTTTAAAAATCTCTTGTGACCCACATCTTATGCATGTACCCTTCAGAAGTTATAAGAAATAACTGTTTTGCAGTGATACTTAAAGCAGAAATATTGGTATCACAGAAATCTTAAAATGACTCATTTATCAAGTTAAAAGGATAAAATTTCTCACTGCTGTTTGATGTGCATGTACCATACTGAACATGGACAAAGGGAAAAGCAGGAAAAGTCTGAGGTAAAGGCTACAAGAGCATCTCCAATGAGCCTGGTGTTCCTGTGACCTCTGTTCCTAAAATTAAAAAGTAGTTTAAGGCACGTGGGACTGTAGCCAACATTCCTGGATTTTTCTATACAGTACAAAAGGAAAACTGACCCGAGACTGATGAAAAAGATTATTTGAATGGTGGAAAAAGAATCAAGAAAAACTAAACATATTCAAGCTCATCATCATCATACTCAAGGTGCAACAGTTTCAAGTCTCACCATGTTTCCCTGTCTGAATGAAAATGGGCTCCAGGGTAGAAAAACCCAGGATGACCACATCTCTAATGCTGCGTTCAACAGACCTCAGAAGTTGAATTTTTCCCAGTTAGAAGCTCCAGCTGCCAACCTCAAACCGTCCCAGCCATATGTAATCAAAAAAGCATAGCTGAACACCAATAAATACTTTAAAATTAATTAAACTTCATAATAAATGCTAACTAAAGTAAAGTTAAACTACAGGACTGTTTGGTTGTGTTGTTTTACAATGATATTAATCACAGTGGGTGTTAAACTGTGCAGAGAAGTAATATTATGAAATTATTTACACTTACGTATCAATGGCAGTTATTATAATATAGATAGTTAACTATAGATAGGTAACTTGGCAATATATTCTAACCTTTTTCTTTCAATTTCATGAAAGAAAAAATACTTTATTTGCCTTTTAGCTGATCATTTCCATTCACAAAGCTTGCTTCCACGGGCGCTGCCATGTTGAGTGACGTCATACTCGGTAAGTCAGGGTAGATAATTTTGTCTGGGTTTCCCAGCCGGAGATCCGACTTCAAGTGCCATTCCAATGCATTTTTTTCCAAGTAAAAAGTCAGAAAAATCTGAGTTCCGAGTCTGTCGAACGCAGCATTAGCCAGCCTGGAGTTAGCTAAAATGTGTGTAGATAAGCCACAGTCCTTCAGGGAGAAAGAAAATTAGAAAACTGGAGATGTTTGGTATCACAACAACAGACAAAGTGAAGCTTTCAAAGAAAAGAATATTGTCCTGACGGTGAAACGTGGCTGATGTTTTGGGGTTGCTCTGCCTCTGCTTTGAATCTGTTCAGGACACAATGAAAGAAGTCAATCAAGTAATTTTGGAGTTAAACTTGCAGCTCAATGTCAGAAAGCTGTGTGCAACTCACAGGTCATTGCTCCTGCAGCAGGATAACGACCCAAGACGTTCTTAAAGGCATTACTGACTGAGCCTCTTCTGATAGAGAGCAACTTTGCTAAAACTTTAACTTTCACACTGATCAGCAGATTAATCAGCAGGAAGAGCCGGGAGAACATTTTGTCCTTTAACTTAAAAAAGACTTTAGAGACAGGAAATGGAATTACACACTGAACTATTTCATAAGTGTGTAAATGTTTGTTTGCAGTTGTGGAAAAGCCTGTGTGAGTCACAGGAGAGGTCAGATGCCACACCTATAGAAGGAGAGCTTTATCATAAACAGCTGCATCCCTAAGTATTTTCCTCCTCTCCTCCTTTCCTCCCCTTCTCTCCTCCCCTTCATTCCTACCCAGAAGTGTGAGGCAGAGGAGAGGAGGAATGGAGCAAGAGGACACGAGAACTAGGACAGTTATATTTCCTCCACCTTCATCATATGCATGGATGATGATGTGGTCATTTATTCTTTCTGCAAGGATGATCACATTTTCCACACAAAAGTATGTGATATGGATTTTTAATTAAGAGGATCAGAATTACATCAAACGTTGCATCTGCATACCTCCCGCATCGTTACTTAAAAGATGTTCTAGAACACTTTACAGTTAAATTTAACATGGCTGAGTTTTAAACGAATGTGCCTTATTTGAAAAGTTGGTTATTAAGTTGTAGGTATTCTATTTTTCCTTCCTTCCTAATAAGATTAATTCATATATTAATAGTTTTTATTTTATGTTTAGTGTTAATAATTACTAATAAACAGTTCTCATTTCATTTCATATGTGTGTTTGTGTGTTGGTCAAAAAATGATTTTGTTTAAAAGTACCATTTGTGTGAAACGTTTCAAATTTTCAAGTATGCTATATTCACCCCATTCATCTGTGCAGAAATATCCAGGAAGTTTCCTCCCACTTACTTAAGTCACTAATAAATGATTATGTTGATAAATTATGTGTACTTTTGCATTAGTGTGAGATTTTGTGTTCAAATGAAAGTGTTTGAAATGATCATAACTGACTTTGGGTTTAATAAATCAGCAGACGTGTTTATATTTGTTCATGGAAAAATTTGTGTTTGACAAGCAGGAGTTCCCCTGAATTTGTCTTTGCTGATAAGCGTTGATGGGCGTGATTAGGGGGCGTGGATGTGGTGATGTCATACCGAAGTGTAAGAGTGACTTCCTGAAAGGATACGTATCCTCCATGGGAGGAGACGATTGGAGGAGAAAACAAAGCTCCCAGCTCACAGAGGAAGATGGAGGGGAGGTCAGGAGGAGACGTTTTTCTGTATTTGAGATTCATCTACTGTCAGAGAGAAAAGAGGAGAGAGGTGAGGAGGAGAAGGAGGAGGAGGAGGAGTCAGGAGGAGAAGTCAGAAGATGAAGTCAAGGGGAAGAGTCAGGAAGAGGAGTCAAGGGGAGGAGGAGGAGTCAGGATATCAGAATCACAGTTTGATTGGCTGTCAGCAACACCAAACATACACAAAACTATGGAAAGAAGTTAGATATATTTTAAAAATTAGATACTAAAATGTGCAGTTTGGCTAAAAAAAAAAAAAAAAATAGAAAACAGGTGTGATTAAAAAAAAAAAGCTGTAATTTCTGTAAGAAAAAAGACAAAAATAGATAAATCTGCAAGTCAAACCAGCTACTGCATTTTGGTAATAAAGTGGGCTATTATGCAACTAAATTAAAATTAAATAAATAGATAAAATATAGCTAAAAATGCAAATGTTAAAAAGATAATTAGGTATAAACTTTAAATCAGCAAGAGTAATTACTGTATTGTAATTAATTGAAATTTTGTCCAACAAAATTTCAAGAAATCAGAATTAGAAATCATGCATTTTATATGTAAGCATAGACAAACATGTAAATACCTATAGCACATGCAAACATTAATACATATGCAGAGGAGGAAGTAGTTACACATGCAAATACACACACAGAGAGAGAGTTAAGGTGGAGACAAGGAAGTGACAGAGAGGAAATGAGACTCATTCGAGGGAGGATGGACAGATGGGCATAAGAGGAAAAAAAACAGGAATAAAATTTAGCTGTGTGAGAGTGATTTTAGAAAAATAACAGCAGCATGAAGGAAAGAGGAAATGAGTACAGAATATGTATGAAAACTACAGAAACATGAATAAGTGTATGGAAAGCATATCCATACAGCATATCTATGTTTGTGTTCAGTGCTTATGCTACATTTACTTATGCTACACTACAAGACTTGATGCTCAATTCTGATTTGTTTGCTTATATCCCATTTTTTGGACAGCGTATTTACATTTTTTTTGAGTGGTCCATATCCGATATGTGTGTTTACACGGTTTTGACCTGAAACACCCCTGATGCAGGAAATGTGAGTTTGTGCATGCATGTACATTTCCAACAATGTAAACAACAGGGGTGGACTTAGTAATTTCAGGGCCCTGGGCATCCAGGTACGGGCCTGTTTTCCTAACTAGACATATTGTTGGTATTCAAAGTTAAATCTGTGATCCAGATACGATCAAAATTAAAAAAAAAAAAAAAAANAAAAAAAAAAAAAAAAAGGAAGGGAGGGAGTCAAACTAAATCTGATTTATTAATGTTTTCTGATGATGTTTCACATTGCTGGATCATAGGATCCTTTATTTTTAAACAGTGTAAGTTTGAACTAAATTTATATGTGTAAGAGTTGATGAAAAATCTGTATTTCCTTTGGCTATCATCTGATTCGTCATGACAAATTCTTAGGTTTTGGGCCCAGTTTATGCAGTCTAAGTATGGAATTAGCAGTATAGGTTAGAATAAAGGGGTGATTTATATCTATTATATCAAAACATAATTTTATATACAGTATATAGCTATTGGGGGCCCTCTTGGCTGGGAGACCCAGCCTATCTTGCCTTATAGTAAAGGCAAACAAAATGCTACAAGGCACGAAAATTAGAGAAATATATACAGTATATTATTAGTGGGTTTGAAACTTTTGAATACAGATAGAAACATCCTATAGGTTGTGCAGCCATTTATCGCAAAGAGTCTCTTATCAGGATATGTCCTGCATCACTTGATCACAGGTGGGAGTTGAACTGTGGCTGTTATCACATACCAACAATCTGTTATAAACACCACATCAGTGATATATATATCATATGTTCTACTTTTCTGTTTATAGAATGTGGTTATCATATCAAAACCTTATGTCATTCATATGCGGACAAAGTCAAACATTTCATGGGTCGGAATGGCACGGAAATTCTGATCTGTGCATTAAGATTGCAGTCACGTTGGCAGATATCCGATACGTATCTGATTTATTTCCACATACGCATGTGGCCCAAAACAGATCTTAGAATATCTGATTCCATGTGGCTTTTTAATGTTTACATCTTCACAACACATATTCCATATATGCCACATGTGAGCAAAAGATCATGTGGTAGCGTAAATGCAGCTTTTTTTTTTTTTTTTNTTTTTTTTTTTTTTTTACATAATTTGTGTTGTGCAAATTGCTGGATTAAAAAAAAGCAGAATTACAGCAAATTTCAGTATAAATTAATGTTAATATAATATAAATTAAAGTTACAAACAGTCCTGAAGCTACAGATATTACTTCTGCACATCCTATTTTTCTGTTTGACACACAAAAGTAAAGATGTTCTCATGACTTTAGTTTTATTACATTGTACTTACTTTACAGAAGACTAATTAAAAATGTAACTGTCATTTTAAGATCATTATATGGCAACAAAATCTCCTCATCAGGCAGAGTCCAGTACAGAGCCAGAGGGTAGTAGTTCAGGGCCCACAGCACTCCTGGAAAATACACAGATCTGAGCTAACAAAGACAGACTTACACTGAAACCTGCTGATGAATTATGGTTATTTAATGAAAATAGAGTTAAGTACATCTGATTACTTTTTAAAACATATTTTAATGCAATTTGTGAGAATCTCAAATTGTTGCTGCAGCACACAGCAGATAGTAGAATTGAAATAAATTAATAAAATGATAAAGTAGAGATAAAAAATAAGAACAATCTGTTCAGGACAGCAGAGATCTGATAGTGAAGAAAAGCAACAAAGTCTTCAAGGATACAGATGCACAGATGGGCAAATACTGTTTTATTAAACTTAAGCATATGAGGTTCAAGTCATGCAAATGTGCATCTTTTAAAATGAAGTGCACATATGCTGGATTTTCTATGTTTTCTATTTTGTGCAAAACCATAATTTATTAACAACTTTTGGACAAAATAAGGGAACAAGATCTGGAAACTACAACAGCATGAGCAACATGCAACAATGCAGCATTTAATGGAAAAATAAGGATCATGAGTAATTATTAAGGAAAAACATTATTCTAGTTTTGTTTGGTTTGTGTGTCAGATGACATGAAAAGTAATACAAAACTATTAAATACTATAAGAGCAGATAATTTCTCTTCTATTTTACTTCTAAATCGTAAAGAGGATATAGAGAATATAAAGACATAGATGGACAGAATGGACAGAGGAGGATAAAGAGGCGGAGGATGATGAAGGGAAGCAGAGGAGGGGTAAGTGATGCAGAGGATTAGGACAGAAGGTTGATGGAGAGGAGCAGGGTGGAGGAGGATGTAGTGATAAAGTGGAGGAGCGATGATGAAGATGAGGAGGATGGAGGGATGAGTCACGGTGAGAGGTCTCTCCTCTAATGGCTACTCCTCTGCTCCTCCTGCAGAAAAAGAAGAAGTGAAAAGGGCTGACAGCAGAAAGCTCCTACTCCTCTCTTCCTGTTTCTGTCATTTTGGGACACAACTCCAAAAAGTCAGCAAACACATGCACACACACACGCAGCATCATGTGTCTAACTGGCTTCTGAGATTCACTTCAACATTTTAGTCATAACATGTTTATGATCTTTGATTCCTAGATTGCATGCAGAGGTGGACAAAGTAATCAGATTACTTGCATTGGTAAAAGTATATGAGGGACAAATGTCCTGCATTCAGATTTCAACTTACAACTCCAGCTGTTGCACAAATTTTTCCTTTTTTTTTTTTTTGTTGGAAACAAGTAGCCCATGATAGTTAAACCCAAAACAGAGATTTTATGAGATGAAACATTAAACATTTTCAGTCTGTTTCCTAATTTTCTTCATAAATAATATTTGCAAAAGCCTTTGTTATTTTTGAAACCTGCATCATCCTGCTCTTACATTGTGTCGCTTTTTACCTTTTTATGGAATATTCCTTACCAACTGCTTTAGTGCCCCCTGTAGCCAACAGAAACGTGTTTCATCGCTCCATGCATGTGTGTGTATGTGCATCCTCATGCATGTGCATGTGCTGGTGCAGCAAGAGATTCATTAAGGTCACTTGCTTCAGCCGCAACCACTGCTAATAGGTCATAAATCCATAAAACTAGCCTCCACTGACAAACTCTGGCAGTAGAACGTGTCATTGTGAAGAACTGTGGCTGTGATAGGGACGTGGTGCTGCCGTTATTACATGGAAAAGCTGCCAAGTAGCAACGGCTCAGTCGTGAATCACTGCTAGATAACTAATAGCTGTTTCGCTTGGGCTGTCACTGGTGTAGTGTCCAAGTGCAGGTACCCACATGCTGTATGTCGCAACTCCCGATGCAAAATAATTTTCAGGAAGATGAGCAGGGTGAGGTTTTCACTGTAAGCAGATTTTATCTTGTAAACATGTACTGACCGTATTTACCTGTAGCTAGTTGCAAGATCCCATTACAATGAGAGCCAGACAATTACGTGGCCTGTAGTTTGGTGGAGGAGAAATAATTTTGTGTGTGTGTGTGTCATGGTTCAGGCCTCTTCGCTGGTTTAGTTTTGGAATTACTGTATATGTTCAAGAATGTTCAGCTGTCCACAGACTTTTGGCTTTGTAAGCTTAAACACTGCTCCACAGTCTCATCAGTGGTCAAAAACACTTTAGGGGATCTTTAAAGGACTATTTTGCATGGTTGAGCCTAATATGTTACGTTACCTGACAATCATTTCCCAAAGGATAAAACTGTATTTCAGCCTTCCTGATATTTTGCTAAATGTCTTAATCTTTCAAAATCAAATATTCAAGCTACCTTAAAAATCAATGTTTAGCTTGCTAATAGTTATGCAGCCTTATGAAGTCATGCTCATTTAACTTTTTTTGATAAATGCAGGGACTGTATTCCCTAATGGAGACATACATTCACTCTGCGCTTTTTATTGTGCTTAAATGCTAAAATTACTTAAATTCTAAAAAAAAAAAAAAAAAAAAAAAAAAACCTGAATACATGTCTTGTTTGTGATGATGGATTACCTATCCCTAGCATGTTTCAAGTATCAACAAGTTGATTTTAATAGTATACCAGAATGAACTGAAAACAATGGCAGTCTGGAAGGCAGGAAAAACATTTTAATTTACTGTTCCAGTATTATGCCTTGGGAAATGATTGTCAGTAATGTTATGTGTATGAAAATTGAATATATTAGGCTCAAATATGCACAGNTTGGGAAATGATTGTCAGTAATGTTATGTGTATGAAAATTGAATATATTAGGCTCAAATATGCACAGTCACAGGTATGGTCCTATAAGGACTCATGCTCAAACTGTTTCATCATGTTCCGCAATTTGTATTGTACATTTCGATAAAGTTTGTTTAAAAAAAAAAGTTCAAACTGTTTCGCTGTGTTTGGGTATTGAAGCTCTATATCAGCCGGTGGAATGAGCAGCAGTCACGCTGAAGTGATAAAATCAGCTGGACTTTGCTCATAATGGACAAATAGGAATGGACAGATGACTGAGTTGGAGGTCAGCGAGGGATCAGACAGCTTCTAGTTTGCCTACCTCTCCATGAAAATAGCAGCATTGATTTTTCTGATCCACAGACTGACAGACTTTAAACAGCAGCAGAAACAGCCTAGGTTAGCAAAAGCCTGCACACAGGGGGAAACTGCTAGCCTAGCGCTATCAAAAAGAAGACAGTAGCAGTCTCTCTCTCACACACACACACACACACATTTCATACGTGCTCTCTGCTTATGTCTTCCTGTGGTGGGTTTGTCCACCCCAAACCACTGAGGAGGAGTAAAAGTGAACAAAACAAAAATCCTCTGACAGCAAGTCTGCACCAGTGCTGACTTCTCATATTCCACTGCCCCTAACAGGAATATGAATTTAAGATAAAATGTAAAAGGGGGAAAAAAATATCCTTAAATTCACTTGGCTTGCATTATTAGCAGTACAGGCACCCATCAAATACGAGAATGTGCCACATCACTTTTTTTTAATCTCTGTTATAGGGAAGTTGCGCATTTGAAGGAAAACTTAATATTTCATGTAATATTATAATATCAGCTAGCTGATCAAGCATCTATCGTTATCTATGGACACTGACATTTCTTGCTTAAAATGAAGAGATGCTGTGCCTCACAGTTAACCTGTGTGCTTAGACTTGTTAGATTATCCTCCCAGATGTATCCTGTCTGCATGTAGGAGTGCATGCAGAGTGATGCTCTGTAGTGAAGGGGTAGTGGGTAGGGATCAGTTTGGGAATGGATGATTGAGATAACCAACATTACAAGCAACTGATACTAATCCAGAGGTTAGAGGTCACATCCGAACAGCAGATATTGCTGTGTTGGTATATCTGTCTGCTGATTAGCCAAAGCTCAAAATATTTCTGTTTGTATCAGTTGTGATAAAGTGGAAGAGCAGAAGTCAGACGAGATGGGAGCATTTCCTGAAGAAAACGCATGATTGCTGTCAGCTATCAAGCTGAGCAGCTTGATTCTTACTGTTGTATTTTAAGCATTTGAAAATGCTGCTGTTATGAGCTACTTTAGTGTTATACAACTCATAATAACTCATAAACTGTATATATCGCCAAAGTTTTGTACTTGGATCAGTATGTAGTGTTGAGCATTTGGAAATTATAATGTTATTTGTAATAAAGTTCATGTTGTAGAAAATCAAGTTTAGTTAATTTGGATTATAGACATTAATGCATTATACAGTGTATAAAACCTCAAACTGTAAATTATTTTATATACAGTTTATCAGTGTTCATTTAATGAGCATTTATCAATCTGAATGGAGTTTGTGCTGTATGCAGCATCTGAGCTGCAAAATACACTGCAGTGGATTGGACATATTACACAATAATGCAATATATAACTCATAATCACCCAGAAACTACACATATCATCATAATGTTCAGTCCATCTCTGCACAAATTAGCATATTAAAAGTTGAAGGAAGTCTGTACTATGTATAGGTCCTGAGGTATAAAAACAATGACCATCTTTGGAATTAAAAAAAAAAAAAACCCTCAAAAACTATAAAAGTTATCAAAAAGAAAAGAAGTAGCACATTTCTATGACAAATTCCACACAGTTTGACATATGACTTGTGTTGGTAGCTTAAAACATGTTGGACAAAAACTTAAAAAACATTTACAGTTTCATGTGTGCTCTATGTTGCTAATCAGTTATTGATGAATCACTCTGAAGAATTCAAACAACTGAAAATGATGACGTTCTGACCATCATACAGGACAGCTGAGTTATGTCATGCCATGGCAGAGATGTGGAAGTGGGGCATAGGGAGCCGTGTGCCAGCCAGGAAACGGTGCTGCTGCAGTGCTGGGCTCATGATCAACATTTATCACATTTCAACTAGTGTTGAAAATAGAAGTCACAAACTTTGTGAGTGACAACCACCACTCCCCTTGGTGTAAATCCAGCTTTCTGGATGTTGGAAGTGTTGTAATTGTTCAAAAATAAAGCTTTCATTGAAGAAAAAGCCATTTTGTGAAGAAATAGTAGGCTACAATTTCTTTTAATTAAACTATTTTGACTTTATACATCTAAGACCCTAAAGTATTGATGCATTGGGATTTTGAGGATGGTAGAACTTTATCATGACTGCAGGATTAGCGGTTAGCTACGGATGAGCAAATTGGCAATTTAATAAGATGGATCAAAACTGGCAACATGAGGTAAAAGATGGGTGGTCCAGCAACCTTGAAGGTGCCCTGTTATTGATTATTTGTGATGCTATGAGTGTCTGCTGCTGGTAGAAAGCACATAGAGCCACTGCTCTATGACCTGAGAGTTGTTTATGATTAATCAGCTATTGTTTAAGTGATCCAGCAATCAATGAAGGAAATTGATTAAAATTTGTTTATAGCATACTCCATTCCTTTACAAACTGAGAAAGTTACAAACATGACCTTTCAGTTGCTGCACAGGTGATCACTAGGAGTCGGATTGTGAGATGTCCTGAATTTCTGACTGTCAGAATTCTGCCCCGGTAGCTTTGGCTGCAGGAATCGGTGTCTTTGAACCCGTGTCGCAGTGACATATCACCACCTTTTTGGAGTCACGACCAAAGATATCGCCACATTTTTTTCATGTTTGTCATCTTTCGTCTGGGACAGGCCAAAATCACAACCTATAGGAAGGAGGCTTATAATCATGATGACAAAACCCCAAGTATTAAGTATGTGTGTCAAATTAGTAGTGTTTGTCTGATGATAGTATAGAACATTAGTACTTTGTGTTAGTACTTTGCCTCATCAAAGTTCAAATGTCACTGTTTCTAATTCTGTAACATCCTTAATTAAATGTATTTATTTGTTGTTTGTATAAGAATGTATAAGATCATTTTGGTTCTTTTCTCAGTTTTCTATCTTGTATTTGAAATTCAGTAAGAGCAGCACGTGTAAAATGTAAAGTATAAAGGTCATTATTCAGACATGGAGCTGCTTCTCGTGCTCCTGCTTCTCGACTGGATTCATTTCCTGTCATCTTTCTTTTCTAACTGCATGTTTCTTTTTCACTCGGCTCTATTTTTCTCTGTATTCACAGATACCCACAATACTTTTTTGTTGAACAGACTTTGTTGTTGTAGTAACAGTGGGCTCTGTGGTGATGTCATCATTATAAGGAAGCATTTGTTTAACATTCAGATCAAAATTCAGTTTATGTATCATGTTGGTGTATCCTCAGCGTTTACATTCCTGTTTGATTTATGCAAACATGAAACTGTCTGTGTCTGTCTGACTTCCTGTTTGTCTGTCTCTCTTTCTCTTTCTTTTTAAATAAACCTTTCACTTTCTAGATATGTGTTGTGATGATTACACATTCTTACCGTTACACACATTAACATGGCTGCACCTGGTGATTATTTTGATCATGTTTTACAGTGTATTTTTCTCTTTAATGCCATAAGGTTTGGAGATTGTGCCTATGGAAACAATTCATAGTGGTTGGTTGAATGCTAATGAAGTAACAGATACACATTCATCTTGATCATTTGGGCAGAAACCAGCAACATGTTTCAGTTATTTTATAGAAACTATACTATGCTAACCCTGAAGTGAGATAGACCTTTGACTCTATATGATTTTTCAAACCCTGCCAGCCAATCAGAATTGAGTATTATCTATTGCCATGGTAAAATACAACAAGAAGTTGAAGCTTTTTATACTAAAAAAAAACAACCCAAAAGCATGTTAGCTGTCAGCTGCCTAGACAGATTTTTAATTAACTTCTATGACAGATAAAAGATTTTCTGTGGAGTTTTTGACCACTGGTGGCGCTGAAGAGCAATGTTTTTGATATACTGTAGGTCCCCATTCATTTGTCTTCACGCAGAGTTTGGTTTTTTACATGTTTTAACCTGAAAATATTTATCAGTTATGCTAATAAGTATAATTTAGCTCCTAGTTTTAATGTTTTAGAACATTCTTATTTAAATTATTATTAAATTATTATTTTATAATGGCCTTAATTATCCCAAACTGCAGGAGGCAGTGTATCAAAACCAGCTACTGGAAGCTCCTCCATTTTGAAATGTCTGCGCAGAGTTACGAAATCTGGGATGTGCACGGAGAGGCAAAAAGCTGCCGTGCAGATTACAGGACGGGCCGCGTCCTATTGTTCGTGTGGACCCGTGCACCCTTGTGGATGCGTAGTACAAAACAAACTTTAAGTGTGGATGGTAGCGACATGTCCCTACCAATATTAAGCTGGAACTGAATTGTCCCAACCAAAATCTGTAACAGTCACACACAGTCTTGTTGTTTTAACTCCAAACGGTCAGCCTGTCAGATCTATGCAGAGTTGCCAGATTGGTGTGTTTTCTGTAAGAATTGAGCTATTTTGATGGGGTGATGAGGTACCTGCTGATCTGACGACCCGCGGTCAGGCTGTACAACTCCCACAAGACTCGCTCATGTGAGAACAACTAATGGCAGTAAATTATTTGATGCGGGAAATGCAAGCAAATACACACAACACATACTGTATTGCATATTAGTCAAAATGGTCCTATCAATGTTAAAATCAAACTTACGCAAAATGTCACACGGTCTGACTAATGAATTGTAGAAGTCCGTAATGCACCAATAAATGAAGAGGGAAAGAACACGAGCTGATGAAAATGTGGACACAAAAAAATGTCGGTTTCAAAATGTGATTTATGAAGCATAAAATGGATTGAACATGTTTAGATCTTCAGTAAACAGGCAGTCTGATCGCTTGAAAAACCCTTAATGGATGCAAAATGTTTGTTTACTGGAACATTCCACAGGGAGCTGAAAGAAAGAAAGAAAGAAAGAAAGAAAGAAAGAAAGAAAAAGAAAGAAAGAAAGAACGAAAGAAAGGAGGGAATGAAGAAAGAAAGAAAGAAAGTCCCCTTGAACAGGTCAGTGAGCAGCAGCTGTTGCTGTCATCTCCACGCTTTCATTCTTTCTCATCATTTCATTCTTCATCATCGTCCTCCTCCCCAAACCACAAACATGGCTACCGTTGCTGTCTGACAGTTAAACCTCCCTGCTGCTCCTCCGTGTCCGTCGCAGCCAATCAGGATGCATCTTGTTGAGCTGATGTGAGTGTAAACAGCACTGAGGAGGCTGTTCTGTGATTAATGAGCTGTGGTCTGTCTGATGACCAGCAGCCATTATTCTGAGTGTGAACCCTTATTTTCCCATCAGGCCTTTCTGCTCCCATTAACCGCAGGATGACGAGCTGCAAACTGATAACAGACTGACGGGATTCATGAAGCCTAGAGCAAAACTTATCAAATATCATCACACAACCACATTCCCTCATTCATAAACACCTGTTCCCGGCATCTTTTAGCATTTGCCTTGAAAAAGATGTTTCTGTGGTATTTTCTTATTTACACATCGAGGAAACGATTCATAAAACACACTGTCACGCAAATTTCAGTGCTATGAAATCTGGGCAAAGTTTTAAACTGTATTTGCCTCTGTTACAGATCAATACATTTGATAGATAAACCCAGTCGGCTGATCAGTCAGTTAATTTAAATGGTGAGTTTTGATCTGATCGTGCACACATTCTCATAGCATTAAGCATCTTCATTCACACACAGACACACAGACACACACACACACACACACACACACCAGCCTCCTATCTGTAATTTTAGTGCCGATGTCTTAATATGCAGAGCTTGAAACCAGAGACTTTATGTTTCCTGTAAATGTCGCTTTAATACCAGATGAATCAGAATAAATCATGGCTCTAAATATGAAGCAGCTCATTAACACGCTTCACTGGCTTTTACCTGAGACACACCTGACAACAACGCTGCGGTAATGAGACACGGTGCTCTGTAAGGGAAGCTTTATGAATGAGTTTCAAATATCGCAGCTTTTATTTAGTGTGACGCTGTGTGGTTATCGTGACTTTTTATGAATCCCACCCATAGACTTACATACGATCGACACTGACATTTTACAGAGTGAAACAATACCGTCATGGATGCTAATGTAGACAAACAGTTGGACAGCATTATAAACCAGGATGCGGCCATGTTTGTTTTGTGATATTATCCTGTTACGCTGATTCACACTGCGACTGTGGGTGTGTCCTGTGGGTGTGACCCTTTAATACACAGTGCCCTCCACAAATATTAGCACCGTTGGTAAATAAAAGCAAAATAGGCTGTGAAACAACCATTTTTATGTTTTTCCTCTTGATCTTTAATTCAAAATATTAACATAATATAACCTTTAATTACAGTAAAATAATTGTACTCTACCAGTCAATCTACGTTCTGGTCCTCACCTGTGGTCTCAAGCTTTGTGTGGTGACCGAAAGAATGAGATCGCAAATACAAGTGGCTGAAATGAGTTGTTTTTTTAAGGGTGTGTGGGCTCAGCCTTAGGGATACGGTGAGGATCAGAGACGTCCAGGAGGCTCAAAGTAGAACCATTGCTCCTTCACATTGAAAGGAGCCAGTTGAGGTGGTTCAGGGATCTGATTAAGACGCCTCCTGGACACCTCCTTTTGGAGGTTTTCCGCGTCCAACTGAGAGGAGATCCCAGGGCAGACCCAGGACAGGCTGGAGGGATTACATCTCCCATCAGGCCTGGAACCTTCAAAACCCCCCAAGAGGAGCTGGAGAATGTGGCTAGGGAAGAATCTGGGTTACCTTGCTTGGCAACCCGGTCCCAGATATGCAGAAGAAAATGGATGGAGGGATGGATAATTGCAAAGAAAACGAAATTCTTATCATGAAACAAATATTTTTCTCAATCATCCTGGAAGAGGATGTGTGTGTATATTGCCTCCACGCACAGTGAGGTTGACTGTCCAAGTGGCCAAAGAATCTCCAATGATCACAGCTGGAGAATTGCAGATGTTATTGTAGGAAGCTATAGCATCAATCAGCTGTCAAATCATCAATCAAACTGATCAGAACTAAAATCAGAAGACATTTTAAGCAGAGACTGTAGAAGGTAAAGTAAAGCTGTGTCATATCCCAGCTGATAGTATCAATGCAGCAAAACTCATTTCTGCCTTTGTTTTGTAGAGAGGAAGTGACTGAACAAATCCAGACTTCCATTTCTTTTTGATGTTTAAAGTTTAATCATCATTGAAGTTTATTGATGCAGCTTTACTGTAATAACAGTGTCAGAGGGATTTATAACAGCACATTATAATAACATAACAGAAGAAATGCAAACCACAAAGAATGTGTGTGACAAATTAGATTTATACACAACATGAACGCTTTAATAAAACTCTGACTGTTGAATGTGACTCAATCATCAATGAAACATGTTTGTTTGAACAGACGGTGTCATATCTATAATATTACTGTCTGAAAACAGACATACTGCTCTTCCTCTTTGTCTTCTGTCATACCTCTTCCTATTTCATCACACCTCCATCTCCACCTCTTCATCTCCTGTCACACCTCCTCCTCCTCCTCCTCTTCTCCTTAGCAGCCCCTTAAAAGCCAAAAATCGTTGAATCATACATTAAAATGTGGGTATTAAGAGGAGTGTTCAGTATGTGTGTGTGTGTGTGTGTGTGTGTGTGTGTGCTTACATTATGTCTCTGACGTGACATGTACTGAGGCACACTGTCACCTCAATGCATTGCCCTGGTTGACCTTCGACCTTCCATGGTGTCTTTTGTAAATCATTCATTTCAGTCCAGTTGGATCCAGATCAAATTCATGTTACTGTACAGCCACAGATAAATCAACTCAGCACCAACAGTGCGAAGCCTTCATAGCGCCCCCTAGAGGCGAGAATGTTCATGACACCCAACAAAAATAAGGGTCAGACTGCTTTATCTATTCTTCGAGCTTTTCCTGTGGTGGGAATAAAAATGTGAGGCCTTTTTACACCAGGCGCAACGCAAA
The DNA here is from genome assembly GCA_014773175.1 of Lucifuga dentata. Taxonomy (NCBI): domain Eukaryota; kingdom Metazoa; phylum Chordata; class Actinopteri; order Ophidiiformes; family Bythitidae; genus Lucifuga; species Lucifuga dentata. Next base: position 172,760 of record VXCM01000287.1, read on the forward strand.
GCGGTGCATATATGTGAATATTCGGACACAAAGCTGCCGTGTTCAAAACTATTTATACCTGTCACGGCACGAATTTATGACTGCTCGTCATGAAAGTTTTGCGGCACGACAGGACATCAAGATGGATTCAACATCATCCAGTCATGATTTGGTGCTGATGCTTTTACAGAAAAGAAGAGAAAATGTTTGTGGATTCATCCAGTTCTGGAGGGAAGGAAAGAACACGGGGAGTNAAAGAAGAGAAAATGTTTGTGGATTCATCCAGTTCTGGAGGGAAGGAAAGAACACGGGGAGTTTGATTGTCTGATACAGGAGCTGAAACTTTACCATGACGCTTCAGACAAGATTTCAGGATGTTGGTGGGCCAATTTGAATGTGTCCTGGAGATGCTAGCTGCACATCTGAGGAGGCAGAGGACAAATTTCAAGGAGCCAATTGATCCAGAACAGCATATGGTGTGTCTCAGGTCACATTAGTATCTGAGCGCAGTTTTATGATAGGCTGTAGGTACACAGTCCATGCGTAAAGGTGCACACGCCGGGTGCTCAGTGTGCCTTTATGTGCACTCTTAGGTGCATGGACTGTGCAGTGGGTGAATGGACCGTTACACACGCCGTGTGTGTCATTAAGCACGTGCTGCTTCTATAATAAAGATATGCTGAGATGTGTGCAGAGTCAACATAAAATGTGACGTGTGATGAGGGTTTTGATTGGCTGATCCTCTGTTGCTGTGGGTGAAAAAAGGACAAAAATAGACCTCGGAACAAATAAAATAAATGTCGTATTTTTGTGATGCAAAATTTCGCCCTGTATGTGTATATTCTCATTAACTGATGTAGCTTTTAATTGACGTGTTATTTATTCACGCTTAAAATCATGTTCAGTGTAAAAGAGCCTTTAGTCTGAGGGTGAGTAAGTGCAAACGTCATGGAGTTATTGAAATCAAAACTGACTCATCCTCTAGGAAGCATGAATGTGCTCAGGGAATTCACAGGAAATCTGACCGGATGTTTTTAATATATCTTCTGTCCTTTTCTTTGTCCCGATGGTGGTGCTGGAGGACAGGTCAGAGGTCACCAAAATCACTCAGACTCATCCTCAGGTGAGCATAAATATCCACAGCTTCTGTACATTTCTGGATATCAGGTCAGAGGTTACTGAGATATGCTAATGCAGACTGGATCACAGATGGTCGACAGACTGACCGATCACCATCAGCGCCTGTAACATGTAACAAGTATCCACGTTAGCTTTGTAAAGTGAAACTACAACGTGCAGGTGACCTGAATGTCTGCATCTGGTTGGTCAAAACTCTAAACAGGACAAAGCAGCAGGAGTGTGATCTCAGCATCAAACTCACACTTCCTGTCACAGGAGACTGTCGGTCATCTGCGAGTGTGTGTGTGTGTGTGTGTGTGTGTGTGTTACACTTTACATAAAAANTCGGTCATCTGCGAGTGTGTGTGTGTGTGTGTGTGTGTGTGTTACACTTTACATAAAAATCAGACATTTTGGTCGGTTTCTAGTTCGACTTCTTGTCTCATCTCCCTTCTGCTTTCTCCGTCTCCGTCTTTCAAAAACAAACTTAAGCCTGATGTAGATCCAGCTGATCAGTGTCTGTCGTATTTTTGCTGGAAAGACACATGAACAGTGTGAATAAAGTTCAGACTTGTGTTGAAATGTTGAAATCTGATGTTTGTTGATCGTAGCTGAATGCTGTCAGGCTGCATCAATGTGATTTTAATCTGACTGGCTATCATGAACTCAGAGAGAGGGGGAGAGAGAGATCTGTGACCTTTCACTGGGTCAGTGCATCTACAGAGGTCAAAGGTCAGTGGTTACAATGTCCTTTAAATGGGGATTAGAGCTCTGGTAGAAATTCAACCATCTGCAGGTTTGCAAAGGCAAAACCAACATTTTCTCCTCATTGGTCTTTTATCAACTCATATTTAGAAATAACAAAACCAGAAGCCACTTACTCTGTCCTGCTCCACGGGACTGCAGATGGCGCCGTTTCTAACATGCCATTCTAGAGTCCCATTGACAGCAATAGTACATTTCAAGAAGTCAAATGTCTTTTGTCTTCCAGTTGGTGGCGCTGTGCTGTGGTGGAACAAACTTTCACTCTTCCTCCTTGGACTTTTTATGAATCTTGCACTGCTGTAGTTTTCCCAAAATCCATGTTTTAGTGAGCTCAGAGCTAATGCTAATGCTAAAGCTAGGATGTTGGCGATGTTAAAAGTTGGATAGAGTGCATGCAAACATATTGACCAATTAGGGTGCTTCAGCGGTGAGCGGTGCACTGAGCTGGGTATTCCATTATTGTGTATTGGGAGCTGAGTGATGACTCCCAGTGTCGCAGCACGCCACTTGGATTCTCCGTTTTGAAGCTGCACTCAAAGTTCAACCAATTCAACTTTGACCCTGACCTTTCCAACATTTAACCAATCAGAGAACACTTGTATGTCACATAAGCAGAAGCGACACAACAACAGTGAGAAGCTCATAAGCTGTATTGAGCAATTTCCTGAATTCTACAACACAACTTTAAAATCATCACGCTCTGGAAGAAAGATGTTTGCTTGGTGAAATGTCGGCATCAGACAGGACTAACAGATGTATAAATAGGCATGTATTCTATGATCATACTTTAAATATCAGGTTAGCTATATCTGAAGCTAAAGCTAGCTTAGCTGCTAATGTGGCTTAGTTACCTCTAGCACTTCTTGATGTTGCTACGTTAGCACTTTGTTCCACGTGCTAACTAAGGTGCAGGCAGCAAATGTGAGCGAAAATTCCGCAGCGCAAATACCACTTGTCACGTGAAAGTGCCATCAGCTAACTAATAATCTAAGTGTTCACATCTGAGATGGAAATGTGAAACTTTGACCTAAAATGTTTTTTTTTTTAATCACATTCATGCACATGTTTTCAGAAAATCTCTGACACATTTTGATATGAAAGTCGTTGTGTGAGGACGTCGATGTGTTCACTGCAGCCGGTTCAGCAGTTTCACAGGAAACTCATTTCCAGTGAAGCTTCTGACTCACCTGGACACACCAAACACAACTGAACCATCAGATGATGTGTGGGTGTGAGTCTGGTTATTTGTGTGAGTTTGTATTTCAAATGAATGATTCTAGTATACAGCAGTTATTCCATCTTAAAAGTATATTTTACCAACGTTAGCAGTGAAGGTAGGCATGGAATTTCTACAGTAAATTAAGTAATGAAGACACATTTCTCAAAAAGTAACTGGGAAAAAAATCCACTTTTCAACACTTTAGGTCATGATTAGATACCCAGAAATGATAACGACACAATTTCCCAACAGCCTTAGCCTTAGCTATAGTTTAGCTTAAGTTTAAAGAGGGACCATATCATTAAAATCTTTTTGGTTAAAACTTCATCTACTTAAAACTCTTGCAGAATATACAGTATTTTGCAAAAGCATTTTAATGACTGGTTTATACTTTTTTTTAATCTTTACACTGTTTATTTTCTCAATTTACTGTTTGAGTTTTATTATTTTAAGGCAGACGCTTTATTTGAGCTACTGTCAGCTCAGAGATTAAATAGAAATTGTTTAAATTTAAAGTATAAGGCTGTTATTATCATATCATTTTATTGTTATTATCAATCAATCCCATGAAAATATTAAAACCAACTATGACTTTCTCCTACAAACATGTTTTGCAGGATATTGTATGAAAGCCTGATGCAGCATATGGCATCACTCAGTAAGAGAGCCGATCCCAAATACACACACACACACACCCACACACCCTAAGACATACAGGTTACTTTCCATGAAAAATAGCTGGATCAATCCCAAGACACTGCCAGTAATGACAACAGTTTGTGGGTATTCAACACACTATTCTACACACACTCCACATACACACACACAGAGAGAGAGAGAGAGAGAGACAGAGTCTTCAGAATATGCTGTGTGTGCAGTCACGCATTTGTTTGTGTTTCTCTGTGTGTGTGTGTGTGTGTGTGTGTGTGTGTGTGTGTGTGTGTGTGTGTGAGAAAATAATTTCTCAGTATCCTGGTTTCAGGTTAATGCGTGTAACCATCATAACCATGTCCTAATAGATTGCGTAAAGAAACATTTCCTCCAAAACAAAAGTTCAACAGTCTTATCAGTCATTAGTTTTTATCTTTAAATTTAGTTTTTTCATAATTTGGAGATTATCATTTCTTTACGTCACTGACCTGGAGAGACTTTAATTCAGTTCATCTCAACTATTCATTATATTTCTATATTCTGCTCTTAGTAAAAATGGTTTAAATCTCAAAGGTCTGACACTGAAAGTAGCATGTGAACTAAACTTTATCTTATCTTCTTAATGTTATAATCATGTTATACTCGCATTCAGCATCACTTACAGTAAACAAGGTGATCATTAGAAACCAGTTTCATTCCAGTACACTATTAAAATCAACTTGTTGTGACTTGAAAGACTCTTGTGATACGTAATCCATCACAGCGAAAAACATGTCTATTAGGTTTAATGCCAAAGTAACTTTATTTACAGTAACTGATACGACACAGAGCTACACAGAAGACATGTATTACTCCACCAGAAAATATAGTCCCATGAGAAGACAGCTTTTACAGAGAAATTAAAATGGCTGTGCCTTCTACAATCATGTATAAGTGTTAGAAGGCAAAACATTGAATTTTAGGATGTGTGTATCACCTGAACATTTGATTCTGAAAGATCAGGGGATTTGAAAAAACAACAGAAAAACTAAAATTCATCTTTAAGCTTTATTATTATTTACAGCTTTATTTTTTTGGAAACTGGTTGTCAAGTACATAATATGTGCTGGTTATTGGGCTCAAACGTGCACATTTGCCCGTATGGTCCTTTAATCTTCTGGGACCCTGACATACAGCCCAGTTTTTTTGCCTGTGACATGAGAGGTCAATCTGAGATATGTTCTTCCACAACTTTAATGAAGACTTGGCCCTTTTCCAGGCATGTGCAGATCTTTTATTATTATTTTTTTTTATGGTTGTCCTTCGTGTTTTAAGCCTGTTGCTGCAGCTGAAAATGCTTCACTTCCCTATTGCGCCTCTCAGAGGTCAAACTGGACAGTTCTACACCCTGCCTGAAAGCTTCAGAGCTCTAGAATTTTCTGATTTTTACCGATCCCATTTCTGACAATTAATTACCCATTATTCCACTACCTGGAATAATGGGTTGTTACCTGGAACAAAGTGAGAATATATTAAATACATTTTATCATTGGTTTTAGAATTTAAGTTTCTGTTGAATCTTGAAAAGTCCAGATCTTTGTTTCATGTTGTTTATTTTCCCGACGTAGTAAACTTTTTCCTGTTTTGATTTTTTTTTCTCCCGCCCCAGACATTTCTGACCAATGAGCAGCAAGAGTGTTCTCAAATGACTTTTGCTGATGTATTTTGGGTCGACTGGAGTTTTTACTGTATGAAACTGAACCAAACCAAGTGGTAGATGCAGCATTGTATCCATTTAGCTGATTCAGACCAAAGCAAACAGACTGCAGGTCTGAAAACACCTAACAGGTCTCAGGTTGAAAACTAGCCCCGCCCCCTCTGCATCACACCTGAATCATATCAAACCTGCTAGATCTGCAACCAGGCAGAATGGGAAATATATTACTTCCTGTTGTCCAAAAAACAGACGGGTTCCACATGCTTAATGGCATAGTTATGCTTTCACGAGGGGGCAGCGCATGCACTTCCTCAGAGAGTGAAGGCATTTTATACCTGATGCATTCTCCATTGCAATATTTTCCATAATGACAGGGAGCAGTATAGAGAAAATACTATGACAAGCAGGAAGTAGTCAACGAAGAAGTCAACAAAGTACCTAGTCACAAAACAATCCTGCATATTTTTCAGAACTTTATGGCAAAAACTTGTATCTTTGCCCAATGCAGTTGCTATTTCGTTCCAGGAGTTTTGGGTCGTGTTGGTCCTTATAATGTCTCAGGGGACGACTCATAAAGATGTTTGTTCCAAGTCTAACCTCCAACTCCTGCATTTTCAACAAGGTGCCACTTGCTCCTCTTGTGCCAAGTTACAAAATGTAGGAGGTACACGATCATGCGACACGACTTCTCAGAGGCCCAGAGCGCCACGGCACGGGCGCCGTGATTACATCATATCCAGCAAGTCCCATTGCACCCTGGATACACTGTGAAGTATAAACCAAGCTTAAGGGTGACGGTGAGGGCGATTCATTACTGAAAATGTATCATTGTAATGGGCTGGAAACGGCCTGAATGAGAATATTTTAGACATATAAAAATCATAAAAGCTGTTTCAGAGCTGTGAGCTGCTTCTTCCTGAACACTTTATTCTTCTGTATTTCTGCCTTGAGAACACCTTCACCTCACAGCGGCTGTAAATCATCTTGTCAACAAAGCACCAGAACGTATCAGAACAGACGAGGACATATGAGAAGAAGTCATATTTCAAGAGACGAGTAGGAAAAAAATGCAATAAAGGCCAAGTGTGTGGTGGCAGAGAGAACATAAAGTTGAGGACGTGGAGTTGTTGTTGGCTGGATGGAGAGGTGATAGATGGAAAGAGAGAGTGACACATGGAGAAATTTATTTAGTTTTTTAGCTTTCTTTTTGTTTTACACACAGTCAGGCAAATAGCAACCGAGCAGGAAGTTTCACTTCATCACCTTTGGCGTAACGAGAGAACGTCACAGTTCAAAGCTTTTTGACTGTTTTCTGGAGTTTCAGCCTGTTTCTCTCCTGACATGTAAAACTCATTAGAGCATCGTGGTGTGTTCGTTAACAACAGTTATGTAGTTCAGACTGTGAAGTTTTTAAAAATTTACTTTTCATTAAAGTATGCCTGAAAAGCTGCACTTTAAAAAAAAATTCTTTACTAGACAGGACCAAAAACAAAAGCTTGTGGAATATGAGATTTACAAACCAATAAACACTTTTTTATTTTCTAGAATTTTTCTTGTTTTTAGTAAATTTTTCTTGAATCTTGAATTTTTTTTTAGATCTTCTTCTTTTTAGAATTTTTGAAACTCAAGTGAGGAACATATTAGCATCAAGAAAAGCATGAATTTTATTTAATTTTTAAACTTTTTTTTTTTGTAGAACTTCTTCCAATCACAGATTTGTTTTAAGTTTTAAAAATATTCTAGAAACAAGTACACAAATAGCAAGTTTGTCAGAATTGTATAATAAAAATGGAAAGTCTAAAGAAAATCTAATCTAAAAGAAATTTTAAAAAAGAAAAAATGGATTCTAGAAAATTATTTCATTCTTAATGGTCATGTGATCACTTGCCTCAATATAGAAGCAAAAAGGCGCCAAAAATGCCTTTCACTGTTATATACGTCAGAAACGTGAAAGTTTTCACAAGCCAAATTTTGTCATCATGACCATTGACAATTTTTTTTTACGCTGCAGGTTTTTTTAGTGACAAAAGAAAAATTCACTGAAAACTAAAATTACAAAAATGACTTTAGAGGTAATAGAAACTGCAGTCAGATCCACCAAAATTGCATTCATCCAAATCTGAATGAAAGATTTCCACATACTGTCAAATAAAGTTCCAACAAAGTCATTTAAGAAACAAGCCAACGGAAACTTTTTCAAGTGAGTAAGGAAACAGTGTGAAAGCTTCTCAGTCCATTAAACAAAACCAATATTTCACCTGGATTAAATCAGTCCAAAAATAAATAATCATAATAAATCAGTTCACTCTATGCCAGGTAACCAGAATATTTTGCTTCTGCAGGAACTCGGCCTTAGACTCTTCAATGGACCGTCTCATAAACTTTTATTAGTCCCACATTTTGGATTTACTATATTAGTGGATTTTATGACTCTCTTGTTGGCTCATGTTCTGTTGTTGTATTATGTATTTTCCACGACTGTTACAACGTTGTTTTCTGTGTAATCAACTGGCTGTTTGAGCAGAGCGAGTCTCTTTTTGAATTTCCCATCCTGAGCTTTATTACATTTTTACTCACATTTACTCACATTTGGTTTCTTGGGCCAATCAGGAACAGTTGCTGTGTGAGTCTGTAAAGACCTGAGGCCCTGGAACCTGGACTTGACTTCAAGTCCACATACTCTAAATGTAACCCTTTGGAGTCTAAAATGCTTTTCAGGATTTTACTTTTTCATTGAATTTGCACTAAATGCTGCAGACAGGATGACTACTTTTCTGTAAAATACAAATGAGGCCTTGAAAACAGCAAAAACACCATTTTTGCGGTTTTAGATTTTCACGGTACATTCAGTGTGAGGATATTTTTTACTCTGTGTTATTGTACTAATCGAATCAATTTTTTTATTTTAGATTTTTTTGACTTCTACTTCTTGTTTTTTAGATTTCAAAAAAATATTTCTTGAATTTTTCCAAGTCATTTGTTAGTTTATTAGTCAGTCATTATTAATTACAGGCAGTCCCCGACTTACGAACAACCTGTACTTACGAACCGACTGCCATAAAGCCTGTTAAATTAAAAATTTGAGTTACATACAATGATTTGTAATAATGAATGGTGCACTACTTTACGATGCATGTCAAAACATTGCACATCATCACTGGTCCGCCGCTGCGTAATTATTACTATTACTGTACTGTATTATTATGTTTACTATGTTTTAGAATATCTGGAAGTGTTTCTTTATGTTTCTTATGCATAGAAAGGTAAAATATATATGCTAGATACGCACCTAAGTAAAATATATATGCTAGNCTTATGCATAGAAAGGTAAAATATATATGCTAGATACGCACCTAAGTAAAATATATATGCTAGATATGCACACTATGTAACTGTTCCGACTACTTACCAACAGTCATGGGAACAGAACTCGTTCGTAACCTGAGGACTACCTGTAGTCAGTTTCATTGTAATCTGTGTGTGATGTGCTGATGATTTCCTTATTTTCTTGACGGTGACTCATGAAAATCATTAGGATGGACAGACAGATGGACGTGAGTGGGCAGACTGTCCACCCATTCTTAGATCTAAATAAGTAGAAATAGAATATTTCGATGACTAGTGCAGTGCCTGTTGAGAACGTGCCTGTTTGGACCGGGCCGGACTTTATGGTATACACCACAGCCTGTCATAATTTTGTTGTATTGTGAGCTGCTGCCGTGCCTGGAGTGTGTCCTGCCATGCAGAGTACTTTTTACCGGCACAGCTCAATTCGAGAACCGCTCATCCAAACAACTTCACACACAACACTGCACATCCTTGGGTCCTGAGCAATAAACCTGCTGAATTTCAACTTCATACAGTGCTGGGTTCCAGAGATATTGGTGCTGCAGACAGACAGAGAAACTGTCTTTATATATATATTTTAAAGGTTTATGCAGCCATAACTCCTCTCCTCCTCACAGTTTTTCTTTTTTCTTTCCCCCCTTTTGTCCTTTTTTAACTTTGACTCTTTTCACACTTTATCCTGAAAGTTAAACCTTAAAGTCACATTATTTCCCAGCAGCATCCTGAAAATAGAACTCCTCCTCTGCTCCTCTGGAGGAGAACGGAGCCCAAAAGAAGCTTCAGGGAAACCTGGGAAATCAGCGTTTCTGGATTTCAGCTTCTGTCATCATCTGAGCCCAGACAGCAGCGACACAAACTCACTGCAAAACCTGATTTTTTTTTTTTTTTTTTTTTCCACTTGTACAGGCTGCATTATGTCGTGGCGAGTTTAAAGCTGAAGTTTTTAGTTTGGAGAGTTTTCCACCTTTAGGAAACTCTGAGAAGTTGAGTCATTCGTATAAGGTGAAATTTTTACATTCCTTTTTTTTTTTTTTTTTTTTTTTTTTTGTTTTGTAGGTGAAAACCTGCAGCAGAATTGTCGTCTATTCAGGCTGATCACAGTAAACTTGACTTTGTGCCAGAGAATCTGCGATAAAACTGAGTCACACATAATCAAACACAATGAGGGTATTCATAAAGATTGTCATGCCTGTCATTGCTGCCCTGAGGGATTATGGGACAGAAAAACCACAGACATGTCCTATTTAAGTGCCCTTTTGCAAGACATTTGGAAATTCAACTCCACTTACTATAAATGTTAATGTAACCAGTAGTTTCTGACTCTGCATTGTGTTTTGGGATTGTGATGAAGAAAGGGCCGGGCAGCAGGGTTTCTTTGGAGCTTTTCTCCGTTTATAATCTGACAAGAAGTAAAAAGAAAGCAAATAAAAATCCTCCACATTAACCACCAGCTCCTGCAGAAAAGAAATAAAGAAGCTGGAAACATTAGCGCGTCCCGCCACCTATCAGGCTGCTAACTTAATCCCTCTTAACCTAACTGAATTTAAGGGCCAATCCGTAAAAACTCTTACATTAAAAGTTCCTCAATATAATATTATGCAGGATTTAATAAAATTTTATACTTTCATGATTATAAAATAAAGGATCACTTGGGATTTATGTTTGGGAACAGAGAGAGAAAATTTGCACCCACCTCTCCCACAGGGAAACACGGTAAAAAAGGGAAGAGGGAAGATGGAACGGGAACCCGATAGGGTGCCCGAAGAAAAGGAAGGCGCAGGAGGAGGTGCTGAATCACAATAGTGTATACACGGTAAACATTGTGGAGGTTCAGTTTGCCAGATTACATTAATATTACAAAAGAAAAGACAGATTTTGTGTGACCATATAAAATTTAGAAAGGTGTATAAATGGCCCAGTTACAGTATATCATACTCAAAAGTTACCATTTCCATAGCTGTGTGTGTCTGTCTGTGTGTGTGTGTTTGTGTGTGTGTGTGTGTGAAAGAGAGAGGGAGAGAGAAAGAGAGAGAGAATGTTCACCCGCAACTCTTTAATCAGCAGCAGTGGCGCCTCAACATCTAGCAGCTAATGGATAGCCTCAGTGAATATGTGCGTGTGTGTGTGTATGTGTTGTCTGTGTTTTATGTGTGTACAATGTTTCTGCGGTCACTCACACAGCAGCATTCCTCACGTTCTGCACACAGACACACACGCACACACAACTAGAAGACAAACTGCCGTCGTTTACCGTCTTTATGTTGTGTTGCATTCAAATTCTGTGGGAATAAAAGCACCTTGAAGGTCAAATCCTCATTTAATGTGGATTGTTGTTTCATTAAAGCACACTCCATTCAATCCACTGATTCTTGTAGCACAAAAGAAACTCTCCAATCAAATATGTTAAAGATCAAGTGATCAGTGACGCTATAAGAGTTGATTGATAAGTTATGAGCCTTAAGAAAGTGGCAGGGCTGTCATATTTTTGTGAAACTATTTAAAGGTTCTAGGGGCCACCAAGGAGATTCCTTGAGAAAGTTCTAAGTCTTAAGAATATTCTAGTGGTCCTCAAAAAGCACTCAAGGATATTCTTTCATGGTTTGTACCACCTCTTTCTTTACTAAAAAGCTGTTTCCATCAGATTTTATCATGTTTTCTCTTTATCCTCACTCCAACTTTTGCATCTCAGTCAAAGCTAAAACTCATGTTGTTCATCCAAACATTGTTTGACTCTGAAATTTATTTGAAATAAAGTTCCAAATTTCCAAAGATACCAAATACATCAGGCAAAATGTTTGTGAAGCGTGCATAAAATTGCGCAATTTTTAAAAAAATAGTTTTATAATCCTTCTTCTCATCTAGTTATATCATTCATAGGAAACAGAACTTTGTAAATCTTGATTTGCGTGTGTGAAGTTTGTGCTGTGTTTTGAGGTTTATGTATCAAAAATAACCCTATTAACACACACACACATACACACACACACAGACACACTGTGTACTTCATGTCTTTTCTCTGCAGGAAGATAAGAGTTTAGCTCCACCATAAATCATGACAGCTCCTCCCTTCTCTGCTGGAGTTTGGCCTTCACACACAAACACCCACAAGCATACACACACATACACATAACACACGTGCACAGCGCTGAAGAGCATAAAATCCCTTAATGGGGCATATTCATTTCATTACTACCACAGAGAATCCAACTGGAAACTGAGGAGAAGCCAAGAGCATAAAATGTGAAATGAGAGGAGAGGAGAGGATTTCTCATACCCTACTCAGCTCAACCCTTACCACCAAGGGTTAAACAAGGAAAAGATTTTTTGTGATTACAGTCTATAAGCTCATGTGGACACGATAGAGCCCAGATCAGAGGTCTTGATTGATAAATAGTGAGCCAAAAATAGAAAGCTCTACCAGTAACTCAGAGGGGTTGTAGTTATTTTCCAACATAATCTCATTCCAGCTTGACACTTTTGCCAACAATGCTGGAAGGATTTTATCCCAGTTACATAGAAAATCAAAAAATCCTCCATGGCTGGCATGATGTCAGGCCAGGTCAGGCTAAAGCTTTTCATCTTTGGGAAGAGGTGAAAGTCTGAGGGCCAAATCAGGTGAGTAGCCATAGTCGTGGATAGCAGCCAGCATGTACATAACTCACACTGGCCTACTTTGACCATCTTGTATAACTCAGAGCTTTGGGTACCTCTGAAACTTGTAAGTTAGAATCATGAGCTCAAATGAAAAACATCTCAGGAATTATATAACTTCAATAACTGCTCACTTCCTTATGGGTCAGGCTCACAACTTATCAGTCACCCTCATACATGTGGCCAGCTTACTGGTTATTATGACAGCAGGGAATGAATGTGGCTCATCGTCTTGTCCGTAAACCACGTGGAGTTTCCTCTCCTGTGACTGTCAGTCATGCACGCTAAAATTATCTATCATAGGCCATCACTCAGTCTGTCCTGTAGTAACCAGCAGCATGATGTCACCGTCTGCCATGGAAATGCAGAATAAACCACTCAAATCTTTTTCAGACCTCTTCGGTACTGCAGGATCTCGTTAAAACTGCTGTGTGTTTAGAAAAAACCTCAAACTGTCACTGACTTTGTGGTATTGGTGTGAAATATTTTGTCAGAGCAGATTATTTGTGGACTTGTTACTTCCCCTGGAGTCATTTCTGACAAGACTGCAAACAAAACAAAGTCTAGAAAACAGCATTTTCAAGGCCTCGTTTGAGAGAAGAGTTGAGTTGTAGGACTCAAAAACGGATTACAAATACGGAAGAATTTTCTGGAATTTACTGGCACGTAACACTTCTCATCATATTATACACAGACACACAAACCAGCATCTCTACATACATGCATGGATTTGTAGTGAAAATGATATTTTTGTTGAAATAATCTCCACTGCCAGATTACTTTTGCTTATTTTCAGAAAATAAGTCTAATTCACAGAATGGCCTCATATCCAAAAACCAGGAAAAATATCCAAACAGTTGACCACAGTGTTTTCTCAGAGTGGGCAGTGGGGGCTGCTGGGGGTCTTTCTGGGGGTTTCCAGTTAAACGAGACTAATTTAATTTCACTATAATTTTCATTTAGCAGAAATGATCCAGTCAGAGAATGTATACGAGTGAGTGACTAATTACAGGCTCCACTTTCACCACTACAGTCTCCCTGCAGAGTAAACAATAAAGCTATGGCATTGTGTGTGCATGTGTGTGTGCATGCGTGTGTGTGTGTGAGAGAGAACACTATTAAAGGAACAGCCCAACAGTGAGTGTCTGTAGGTTATGTGTAGCTTAGCACAATGACTTGAATAAAGAGTGGAAACTGCTGCCTAGCTTAGCATAAACACTGGAAGCAGGGGAAACTGCTTAGCCTAGTTGAGCGCAAAGAGTGGAAGCAGAGGGAAACAGCTAGCATAGCCTAGCGCAGAGTGGAAGCAGGAGAGAAAGTGCTAGCCTTGTTTTGCACAAAGGATGGAAGCAGGAGGAAACCACTTAGCCTAGCTTACGCAAAGACTGGAAGCAATATTTACAGATAAAGCGCAAAGTCTTAAAAGTCCATCAGAAATCCTCACAGGAACTCCTGTGAGGATTTCTTATTCTCACCTCCATTTGTTGCCATTGTTTTTTGTTTTATTTGTTTTTTAAAATTTTCACATGGACAGCATTATTAGTGTGTTTGATTTCTTTATGTTGTTCTTTTATCAGTGCAAAATGACATCACACTAAATTACCGGCAAAACATGACAAGTCGCACTGACAAATCCTACAGCTCGCCTAAGAGCGTTTCCTTATTCAGCACACACACACACACACACACATCACAGACGTCGTTACATATGACACTATTCACCCACTCTGACTTCACTTAATGAACCACTAAACCTTTTGTTTCTTCTGTTTAGATCACTGATTGATAAGTTGGTAATGGCTCATTAGAGCTACGACCACGCCCTCTCCCATCTCTCTTTTCTTTTACTTCTCCATCCTCTGTTTTTACCCTCCACCCTAACTCTATCTCTCTGTCTCTATCGCTCTTCCCTCTCTCTCTTACTCCCTTCTTTGCTCTGAATGTGCTCTCTCTCTCTCTCTCTCTCTCTCTCTCTTTCTCACTGGGTTTGGCAGTTTCTGTGTTATTGTGCTCTGCGGTTATGGAGGAATGAAATAAATGAACCCCCGCCAGCGCATCGAGTCATCAATCAACATACAGCTGTCACCTAAATCATGGGACGTGTCATCATGGGTGTGTGTGTGTGTGTGTGTGTGTGTGTGTGTGTGTGTGTGTGTGCTGAGTGTTTCTATTTTTGCGTTGGCCAAATGTCATCACTTATATAGAGAGAAAAAGGAAAATCTCCTTCAGGGTAATAGAGTTTGTTTTTTTTTTTATTCTGAAGTTTTACGTTTGCATTCCGAGTTTATTAGTTTTATAATGATGTTTTGCTTCTTCACTCATTTCACTCCTCCTTGTTTTCAGCGTAAGGGAAATTAGTTTCACAGCAGTTTGTAAAATATAATAAGCAGCTTACTAATTTGTTATAAAAAAAAAAGATAAAGGCATTTATTAACAGTGTGATGTTACTTTTACTTGTAAGTATCAAATATACTGCAAAATAACTCCTTATGAGCAGGGGCGTGTCAGTTTTTTGCCAATGTTCACCAAAATTTTGCTTAACATATTGGTTTGTTTTTATTTTTATTTATTTTTATATTCTATTCTGTTTACCTGTGATTGGTTGCCAAATTCTTGTAGGCGTGGTCTATTTGGCATAAACTGTTATAACTTGAGAGCACCTTGAACATTTCCAGTCAAATTTAAAGGCATGTGAACGTATAATCCTGTAAAATTTGATGCTATGCTACTTAGTACTCTCGTCGAGCTCAATGGACATAAATCTGACTCACTGTAAATTTTTTGACAATTCATTCTTGTAAAATGCCTAATGTTTTTGAATGTTTTCGGCTATCTCTCATGAGCTACCACACTCTACATTAATTTTTAAGATCTGGCCAAAGGTCAGAGGGTCGTTAAAAGATTTGATGGTGGTTCAAGTCCAGCATGTACATGTTGAAATGGCATGTGCGTTGCTACAGCGCGGCTGATTTTGAAACTTGCTGGGAGAAAACTCTTGTTCTTTATTGGTATCCTGTGGTCAGGTACTTCTGCAAAAACACAGCCACCATTTACAGGATGAACGCTAAATGATTGGCTAACAAAACACGCAAAAGGGAACTTGAGGGGTTTTGTAACAGTGTTGGATCAATAAACCTTTAAGATGAGCATGTAATTTTTGGCTCCTCCTTCTCTTAAAGAAAAGGCATTGTTGCCTAAAAGTGCTGAGAACCCGTCAGTTTGGATTATCTGGTCTCTTAAATTTTGCCTCCGAATCAGCGCTGACACTCCATTGTTACATCATGTTGCTGCTTTTTGTGTTTAATTCCCCATCACAACACAACACATGGCCAGGCCATGCCAGGCCAGGCTAAGGAGGGACACCATATTATGATGTCAGCTTTTCCTATAATGGAATTAAAACTCCAAAGTCCAGATGGTGCAGAAAGCAGCTCTGTAGAGGTTTAAAATATCTGTGAATCAGCAGAAACAAACAGATTAAAAGTCACAGCTCTGAAGTCACAGCTAATGATAACAGCTCGTTATATTTTTTAATTCATCATCTACCATAACAACCTCAGATTGTGATCTTCAACTAAGTCAGCACACTGAGGAGAGACAGAGTTAGAATTATATTATTTAGTTAGGAATTCAGCTCTGTGAATCAAATTTTGCATCACTGGAAAATATATCACTTATTTTGATTTTTGTTTGACATAGACATTATTTTTAAAAATGTCCAGGCTGAAAAGTGTAATTTCTCCATTTTGAAGGCTTCATTTGTTGTTTGGTGGTTTAGCAGATTTTCACAAGCCAAATTCTTGAGGAGATTTTCCTTTCTGGTAAACAGTTTGTTGTTTGTTTTTTGCAGTACAGACAAATTCATTGAAAAGTAAGTACCTTCTTGTCTTACAGTGTACCCTGATCAGGATCCTATTCTGATTCTGTTCTCTTCCACTGTCCAAAAATATGCAAGTTAAGTGAACTGGAAACTCTGCAATGTGTAGGTATGAATGTGTGTGAATATGGAGGAGTGATAAACTGGAAACCTGATGGACAGGTTGCCATCCGGCCTCAAATGGACGATGGGACAGGCTCCTGCGACACTGGATTGGCAGGTATGCAGGATGGATGGATGAATGGATGGATGGATGGATGGCTTTAAATTCCAAAGAGTTAAGTATTTTTTCATCCTCGTCTCTATGACTGGATGTGTTGCTGTATCTGTTCATTTCGTCGTTCACCTCAAAGCATGCTGCGAATATAGCTACTGACACTAAAACTGGTCTCATACTAGCAACCTCCCCCTACCCCCCAACCAAAACCCCCATCATCAAAGTGCATTTTATTTTATTTTTTAAGTTTTGATTGTGGTGAAGGCTGACATTGACGGTCTTCATATTGAAGCTGAACAATAACAGAATTGAATATATGTATATATATTTCTGAGTCGGTTTGTAAAAAATTTTTTCCCTGCCGGATGCAGAAACGACTTGGAGCAACAACAGCTCATCTTTGTGTCTGGATCAGTGGAATCATGTTCTCTGGGATGCAGAATCACACATTTACTAGGGCCCTACTGCATGAATACTCAGATGGCCCCAATCTTTAAAAAAAAAAAAAANCCCCCCCCCCCCCCAAAAAAAAACAAACAAACAACCTAATTCATGTTATAGAGAGATATTGTATATCAGATAATACAATTATTTCAGTTTCTGCAACTGTAACAGTATGAAAGATTCCCACAATACTCCTTTATTGCTGTATATCCTGATAATATTCCTGTATTATTTATTACAGGTCTTACTGACCAAAAAAGTCCCTGTAATATTCATAATACGTCTGTTACATCACATGTAATATTCCTAGGAATTTCAGATCAGAATCTTGCAGGATCTAAAGATCAAAAGAAAGCATGTTGATTTGAATTCAGGAGATTAACTCATGAAAAGAATAAGAAAACATTGTGTGTTGTGTTAAGTACAGGAAATAATTATTCACTAAAAATAAGAATAATCTTACCCTTGACCTTTGTGACTCCTGTGGTCTTGTGTGCATTCCTGCCTGACGTCAGACTTGTGTCCTCTGGTGTCACGACGTCTGTTGTGTCATTAATCCAGGGAGCATGAACGCATCGTGACTCAGCATCTACTTGATGCTGTATGTCTGCTGGGATTAAAAATGTTACTAATCCACCAGGATTGTTGCCAGTCTGCACACACACACATCTCACAAACAAAAGCTTTGCACCCTTTAAATAGCAAACTCTTTGAAACAAGAAAGAAATCTGAGAGCAGTTTGAGGATTTTTTCAGGCCAAACACAGACTGTTTACAGCCTCATTACTACCGTTAAACTGCTCGCAGTGTTTTCACCATCGTGTCTTTCAGTGTATCTGCTGCTCTGCGGTTCACCGCTGCCCTGTTAAATCACCAGAGAATTCCCTCCAACCACACAGCCGTAATTGTGGAGCAGAAACAATCAGTGGAAAACAAATAAACTCCTCTTCGCTCCTCTGTCTCCTCCCCTTGGAGGGCGGTAGGAGAAACTTTTTGAAAACTCTTTAATCTGCCTGAGTGATTGAATCAGAAATGTGCAGCCAAATTGCTCTTCTCGATAATTACCTTGTCATCATTCAGAGATGGATGGCGGGGTATTAGCACTGCCACCACATTCTAATAAAGGGCGAGGTCACCACGAAGCAGAAAAAGAGGATAGATGGCTGCGGGATTAGAAAGGAAGAGGGCAGGCCCGGGCGCTCTGCCCTGCTATTGGATAGGCAGTGTGATGTCACAGCGATGATGTGTTGTGTCTGCACAGGTGGGAAACATGTCAGATCTGAACAGGAGCCAGTGGTGGTTGATGTGGGGGTGTAACCACGGTAACAGATTAATGCAGAGTCATTATGGGCTCAGCCTGGTAATTGGTCCATGTCACAGCACAGTTTATCGTCTGAGACTCTTTAATCCCACAACAAGTATATCTGACAGACGTGGTTGATGTCTGCTCGCTCAGGTGTGTTTGTGTTTTTTAACCTTTATTCCTCCACAGAGGGACAATGAACTCTGTGCTCCTCACCAAGAACTAATACCACTTCATACTGGTCTATAAAAAGATTTTTAAAAGTACAAGTAATATTTTAATATTTTACAAGCAGAATATATCAGCAAGGTTGAAATGTAGATTGGTAAATTTCAAACTTTGCCCTCAGGCTCAACTTCCTGTTTTAGTCTGAAGGCACCACACCAACCAACCTATCAGTCTCCGCTCCATTCTACCCTCACCGTGAACAGCTTTGGACATCATGAGGGAACCAGGAGCAAAACTGCTGCTCCTTTGAATCGAAAGGAGATTCCGTCCAACTGAGAGGTGACCACAGGGTCACCACGGACCCATATTATGCTCAAGGGATTGTATATCTCATCTTGCTTAGTGACACGTAAAGATCTCCCTGAAACAGCTGGAAGATCTGGATGAGGAGTGTGACATCTGTGCTGCTTGCCTGCATGCCTCCATGACCCAGAGAAGGCTAAGTAGTGGTAAATGGATGGATGGATGGATAGATGGATGGATTCCGTCTTCTGTTACCAGAAAGGCTACTGGGATTTCAAACCTTCTAATCAGGCCCTGAACTCCCCCTGAAAAACCCACTGGCTTGGTTTTATGGGGTTGTGAATATCCTTGCATGCCCCCTAAACTGTTCAGGGGGATTTATTAGGAATATTCCCCCTTCCCACATCCCCTAAACTGCCCACTGGCCCTATGTATTTTTTGGGAACACTCTGCTACGCCAGGCCCCCTGAACTACTACACACAATACTGGTCCTATCTGCTGCAAGGAGACTCTTAGCTGTTAGCTCAGTGCTAATCCTTCACACTCTCTCTCTCTCTCTCTCTCTTTCTCTCTCTCTGTGTGTGTGTGTGTGTGTATGNTCCTTCACACTCTCTCTCTCTCTCTCTCTCTTTCTCTCTCTCTGTGTGTGTGTGTGTGTGTATGTCAGTGTGCGGATTTATGTGGCAGCGTTATCGTTAACCTTCCATTCACAGGCAGCAGCAGCAGTTTGAGGTCAGAGGTCATGATAACAGATTATTCAGAAATTAGGAAATGTGCATTAAGTGTCGTTTCTTATCTGAGCTATAAATTTACTGGAAACACTGAAGAGGAAAAATGTGTCTGAGACCAAAAAAGAGAGAAATGTTTATATTCTTTACTGGAGGAAAAATTCCTATACAGAATTATACTCCAATACAAGTATCAGCATAAAAAGTACTCATGTATTCAAAGTAAAATTACTCATAGTGAAGAGTTTAGTAGTTCAGCTGATGAAAGAAAAGAGGGAAAAAAGAAAGATGGAAAGAAAGCTGAGAAAAAAGTCCTCTCTGTCTACTTTTCTAATTTTCTCTCCATCCTACTACTGAGGATGGATCAAATGCGAAGAAGTGCAGGATCAAATAAGAAAGAAATATTGGAACAAGATAAATGTGTCTGGGTTTGTTTGGCCTTGGAGGAGGTATGAACTTTAACGAGTTCCTTCTCGTTTGTATTGTGACTGTTTTGTGTTGTAAACACTGGTGGGCAGAGCACTGCAGCGCTGTGGTGAATTAGCAGAAAAAAGTGTCTCAAAAAAGCAGGAAGTGGTTTGTCCTACTTCCTCTTTCAGGTTCACCAGCAGAAAAGACAAAATGAAAGAGATGCGTGATGGACAGAAGGAGGGAGGGAGGGAGGCAGGAAATAACAACAACAATGTGACCATACACACACACACACACACACACACACAGTCAGGGTTGTTTAAGCATTGGTCCAGCTGACAGCATAAAAATCCTCTAGGCATAATGAGACAGTGAATGCAGCGTTACTCAGAAACTTGAGATAATTTTTAGTCAAAGATCAAAGTAAAAAAGAAAAAAGAAAAAAAATCTTTTAAGACATGGTGATTCTGGCTCTTAGGGTGTTGTTTGTGTGCAGGGACCCCAAGATTCTTTGTCTTTCCTACTTCTGATACCTCCTCCTGCTCCTGGCTGTAATTAGTCATTACTTCCTCTGCTGTTTTAACAACATGCCTAAACTGGGAATATGGTGAATAAACAGAAAGGCTGAACATATCATCTCCTTCTTCTCTGTTTCCTTTGCCTTTTTAATCGCCAAAGAAATAATCAATGCTGCTGACTCCTCTTTCCATCGACTGTAGCCTCTTTCACTGCTGCCTGACTTGTTACCATTCTGAGCCCTCTATTGGTGTAAAGCACCTAAACACAACACGAATAAGGACCAGTGGAGAATTCGAGCAAAAACAAAAAAAATCTGAGCAGTCTGTTTTATTTTTATTCAACTAAGAAGCACATACGGTGAACATGGCAAAAAAAAAAAAAAAAAAAANAAAAAAAAAAAAAAAAAAATATATATATATATATTAATCTGCTTTATCTTACCAAATAAGTAAAATCTGTATGCAAATAATTTATTACTGCCCAACTCAGAAACAGGAGAAAATGATGACCAAAAAAAAAAAAAAAANAAAAAAAAAAAAAAACACAAAAAAATACTGTACTATGATTAAGGCAAAAATGATAATCAGCCTACATGATGGAATTAATAGGATTTCATCATTCTCTGAATATGAATCTGAATACTGCATAATCATTATATGAGGGAGAATCCGCCAGATGTGGAAATGCATGTAGACATGCTTTACTCTGATTAAAACATGTACCAGCCTGAGTAAATCAATTTTACAATCACATAATGTAGTTATGTTACTCAGAGTAAGGCAAAGTCGATTTATGTTGATTTTCATGTAACTATTGTGTTTACATGTCGGAAAAAATTGAGTGTAATCAAAGTTTTTAAGTACACTTAAACGTAGAGTGTGTTCTTGCTGCACAGCAGGTGATCTGAGTCTATTTAGCATTGTTATATGTAACAGCGCAGGGTTGTTTTATTCTCCACAGATTGTTTGTGGAGCTTGATACCATGGAGACTGTGAGCCGATTATGCAGACATAAATTCAAACAGAATAATGAGGGAATCTTCATTTATCAGGATGGTACTTGATCAGTAGTTAGTGGTTAGCAAGAAGGTCTTGGGTTCAAGTCCGGACTGGATTTGATCTAGTCAAAGGTGTACCCTGACTCTCACCCAATGCATGCTGGGATAAACTCCAGCCCAACACAACCCTGCACATGATGAGCAGGTGTAGAGAATGGAAGGATGCATGGATGACAATAGGACACTTTGAATGTTTTCTAATACATGTGTAAAAATGTGAACGCAGGATGTTTACTAGTAATGGAGGGTTTTTTTGGTTTTTTTTTGGTTTTTTGGGGGGGTGTTTTTTACATTGTGGTACTGATAGAAGGATCTCAGCAAAAGCAAAACAGCTTTTTTAAAAATGAGCCCTGTTTTCACTTGAATAAATGTTCATTAAATCTGGCATACCCAAGCAGGATCTCTGATGATCTGTGTTTATTTTTTTAACCTTTGCAAGGATCTATATTCAGCACAATGAGGAAGTGCACATGAAAGTTTTGTGTTGTGAGTCAGCTGACCTTTACGCACCCACACGCTCAGGAACACCCAATTGTCTGCTGTCTGTCATCAGTCAGTGGGTGGGAACAGTCCCATGATTGGCATTCCCCCACAGGCTGTGGGTGTTGTGTTTGTGGTTTCATCACAGGGCTCTGCTGCTACTGCTGCTACCATTGCTGCTGCTACTGCTACTACTACTGCTGCTGTTAATGCTGCTGCTACTACTACTGCTACTGCTGCTGCTGCTGCTGTTAATGCTGCTGCTGCTGCTGCTACTGCTACTACTGCTGCTGCTGCTGTTAATGCTGCTGCCACTACTACTGCTACTGCTGCTGCTGCTGCTGTTAATGCTGCTGCTGCTGCTGCTACTGCTACTACTGCTGCTGCTGCTGTTAATGCTGCTGCCACCACTACTGCTGTTGCTGCTGCTACTACTACTGCTACTACTGCTGCTGCTGCTGTTAATGCTGCTGCCACTACTACTGCTACTGCTGCTGCTGCTGCTGTTAATGCTGCTGCTGCTGCTGCTACTGCTACTACTGCTGCTGCTGCTGCTGTTAATGCTGCTGCCACTACTACTGCTGTTGCTGCTGCTACTACTACTGCTGCTGTTAATGCTGCTGCTGTTCCTATTGCTGTTGCTGGTGCTGGTGCCAGGGAGACTTCTCCCATTGACCTTTGACCTTTACTCACAGAACCCTATGCTTACAATTCAATGCAATTTGTGTTACTTTGTGAGAAATTGTAGTAATGTTTAATAATTATAGTGTAATTGTTCAGTAATGCTTGTTGTAGGTATGAGACAGCCTGACAGCCTGAGAGACGAATTCAGGGGAAAACAGACCTGTGAAAAAGATGGACTGTTAAAGTTGATGTTATATGTGGAAAATTAAGACTTATTATATTTTTGATTGGAATGATTAAATTTGTTATAGAATACATGGCAAACATTGTTGAAAAGGCGTAGCAATTATTAAATTATCATGGGTGGTTATGTCATGAAAAAGAAGGAAGGAAAGCAGGAAAGAAAGAAATAAAAAGAAAGGCAGACAGAAGGAATGAAGGAAAGCATAAATCATGGATGGAGTAATAAGAAAAGCAGGAAAGAAAGTTTTTTTTTTAAAAGGAAAAAATATAGAAGGAAGGAAGGAACAAGAAAAGAACAAAGACTAAATATGGAAAAATTGAGGCACTAAAGGAAGGTTGGAAGGAAGAAATGAAAGAAGGGAAAAAGTACAAAGGGAGGACATGTCAGGGCAGGACTGAATGACAGCAGAAACAGTTTTTTAAATCTGATAGAAACAAAATGATTGGATAATAGGGATTGTGCCAAAATCAGATTTGTTGACATGAATAGCTGGAACACCATGATCAGCATGTTCATCAGTTAACTCTCAGAGTCTGAGGTACATCTGGAACTTGTATAAAAAGGCATTTTCACACCTACATGGTTTAGTCCAACTGAATCAGACTCCCCCCTTGGTACGATCCATTTGAGCAAATCTGAACACAGCGCTCATATGTTCTCACCAAGAGCCTTTTGAGGAAGTGGACATCTAAACTAGTTCTGAACCAACTACAGGGTGATTGATTGATCTATTGATTGATACGTGGCTGTCGGTTTAGTTTTAAAATTAGTAGGGACATTTTTATTTGTCTGTTTCGTTCTCCTGATCGACTACTTCATCATGTTTCCTGCAGGTAATACGACGATGAACTGGTGTGGGTTAGTGGCAAATTAAGCCTCCATAATGAACTTCCACTATGATCTTCAACCTCCAGTTAGTAACAGTTAACAGGACATTAAGTGTATGTATGATGCACATATGATGGTTTAAAGACTAATGTTTGAGCTGTGGCTCTTGAGTCATCCAGCAAATCAGACTGAAGGGGAGAAAAGAGATGCAGAGCCTTTTAAAATGCTAAAATTACGAGTTATAGTGTTTCAGGGGGACCCTGAAACACTATAACTACTATTTTAGGGCCCCCACCAATGACAAGCACTCTTTTCCTGTTCATCCACTCAGATTAGGGTAATATAAGATGTTTTGCAGGGTAAACAGCTCAGAATTTATGTGGATTTATAAAATAAAGTTATAAAACTTTATAAACAAAAATTTATATACAGTATTGCCCAGTAGGATTATATAAATGGGAAAATGGTGGGATGGTCCTTGTCAAAGTTTTAAAAATGTTTTATGGGTTAATGGGTTAACATGTTTAAATTGTATATAGATTTCTATGAAAAGCATAGTCACCTACATTTTTTTAAAGGCTGCACTTTCTTGACGGTTCCTAACCAGGATTTCCTCATACTGTACAAAGCTGTAGTGACAGTAGTGTGGTATGCATTCTTACTAAATACACATGTGGAAATGGTGAAAATGTGTTATTATTGTGTGTTTCCTGTCAGCAGAGATTAGAGAAGGATGTTCGTTAGATTTAAACATCTAACATTAAAAACAAAAAACTTTAAACTTTAACTGATTAAATTATATTGGTAGGGACAAACATCCAAAACATAAAAAACATATTGGTAGAGATGAACATCTAATGTAAAACAGACTTTACCTGATAAAAAAGTGTTGGTAGGGACAATAGCAAGCTGATTCTGGGACATGCTGACATGTCTCCCTACCATCCATAAATAAATCTACGTCTATTGATTGAATTAGAAACGCAAATTCAAAATTTTTGCTGGTGTTGTTTTGTTTGGTATGTAGCCAAAATGATGAACATAAGTGTCATGTCTTCTGTCATGTCTGTTATTGTTCCCTGATACATGGTAATTTGGTTGATTTTCCTCACTCTGCCCCAGACACACCTGAATAATGAACAAGTATTCTCACATGGCTTTTGTGGTTATCTTTTAATTTTTTTGTATGAAACTAAACCACAATAGGAGTAAATGCAACAGAAGTAACAACACATTCATACATTAACAGACAACAAGATTGAAAATCTCCTTAGGGTCACTGAATGTAGCTGATGTACCAAAAAAAATAAAAAATAAAAAAAATAAAATAAAAATTCAGAGAAAGAGCAACACTAACTTTCTTATAGACCAGGCTCAGAACTTATCAATCAATGCAAATCTGATGTTCCAGCTGGTTTTTGTTCAGCTCAAAAGAACAATGCGCAGACATGCACACACACACACACACACACACACACACACACACACTGGGTTCAACAACCCCTGGATTATAAGAGAGAAAAATGAAACTTGTGGATTTGTCCCTAAAAACAGAAGAACCTTTTGTCTTGTTTTTTGTTGACTTCCTGTTTATTTTCTGCAGACTGTTAGTCTTTTCCATCTGTCAGCTCGGGGTCGTCATCTCCGTCTGAACCTGTGGTTCACACAAAAAGACGCACACAAAAACAATATCTGCTGCTGAAAAAGTGAGGGTAATTTTTGGAAATGTTTCTTCCTCTTCCCCTTCATCAGCCTGAGGAAAAGAACAGGGGAAAGTTTATCTCATAAAAATGTCACATCAGAACCTCCTGCTTAGAAAACACATGGAAATCAAATACACTGAAATAATCGCCACAGTGTACACATAAAGTACAGAGCAAAGGAAGGTTTTGAAAATACATTTGCTCAAATTAGTCATTTGTGAATTTAAGTCTGGGAAAAATACCCTGTTACAATTAAAAGTTCTGTATTCAGGATTTTACTGAAGAAAATGTAAGCAGATATCTCCAGTAAAAACAGTAAAATGTACTCAAGTATCCAAAGTTAAAGTACTGATTCTGTCAGATAAAAACTTCAGAGCTCCAGTTTTGTTTGTTGTCACATTGAAGAGAAAAGTGAAGAGCTGAAGAAGGAAGAAATTAAGGAAGGAGGGATGGACAATTAAAGTAAAAAGAATAGAAAGAAAGAAAGAAAGAAAGAAAGAAAGAAAGAAAGAAAGAAAGAAAGAAAAATTCTGACCAGTGTAATCTGGATCCTGGACTGAGATACATGGACATACTTCAGGTTGGACTGTTCTGACATAAACATATTTAACAAAATAATAAATTTGACATTTTGCTATAAGGTTTTAGTTTTATCTTTATCTTTATCAGACTTTATTGTCATTGTACTAGTACAACGAGATTAGAGCTTTGCCTTAAAGTGCAGGACCAC
>VXCM01000288.1:0-25771 GCA_014773175.1 Lucifuga dentata
AAATAATGCTGAAAGAACAGATGTGCATCAGACATCACCTTTCCTGTATGTGAAAATATTAAAAGAAATGAAATTTTTAAAAATCCTAAAAAAAAATAAATAAAAAAAAATAAATAAAAAAAAAGTTGCCTTCCATTTGGAAAAGCCCAGAGCCACAAAGAGCCATGTTACACCTTGATTAAAATCAAAATCTAAATAAAATCAAGTTTGTTTTCAACCTATTTTATGGCAGATGCTGAATCATTTCATGAGTCTGGCAGGTGGCAGGAAAACAAACATCTGGGGGCAGCTGGAAGGAAAAAGTGCAAGCTGAGAGAGAGGGAGAGAGAGANGAGAGAGAGAGAGAGAGATGTTCTGGAAAGTCCCTGTGAAACCTAGTCTCACTCACACAAACACACAATCACACATCGTTGGTGCAAACACCGACACACTGCATGTGCATGCAGAAGCTTACACAAACACACATTTATTTAGATTCATAAAACTGAAAATGTTCAACAAAAGCTATGCAAGAATGAAATAAAATAACGACAGCAACAAACAGCCACCACTGCATTATCCACACAAAGTAAACAAATAAAACCAACTTCCCACCAGCCTCATATTACACACTGTAGATCATAGACTGTCGTGCGAACTGTTTTCACATAAAAGGCCATTTCAGGGCGTCCGGGTGGAACAGTGAGCCAAACTTTGTATTTACACTGGTCAACTATCATCTTCTGCTGCAGTATGGGGAAGGAGAGTTGCAAGGTGTTTCCAATATTTGTGCGGATGTGTTGTAGATCACTTTCATCAGCTGTGACAGGCTGTCAGCTGTGATCAGATCCATCTGATTGGCTGGCAGAAGCCTCCATATTTTTTTGCAAAGTGCCTCCTTGTAGACATCTAACATTGTCAAGCTTCTCAAACTTTACAAAGAAAATGTCTAGGTTATTGCATATTTCTCTGATTCATTTTATTCTGCCTCATTTGCAAAGTGTGAGGGTGCTTCTGTGCACACACACACACACACACATACACTGTATTCACATCAGTGAATACAGTGTATTTGCTACCAAACTTACAGTGCTTCTTTAATTTAATCGCAATTACTGTATTTCTTGATGCTTTAAAACATGTAGTGAGGACGGGCTGTTTGTGCGCTGCTGGTCACGACTCATTACACACTACAGGATTTGGAGTCCCTGACGTCCAGATATTTAGCCTGCTAAAGGCATCTGTGCTGCATCAGGCTCCTCTTTCAGATCACGTCTTTGAACAGTTCACACATAGTAACTGTCGCTCACAGGAGCAGATGTCAATTTGCCTCTAATCTGGGGCTTTTGTTGGCGATATCCAAAAACTGTCTGCAAGTGCAAACATTAAGGCTAAAATGAACCACACTGGGGTTTATTTGGTTCTAGTTCTACAATATTTGACAAATAATACAATGTTTCCTTGAGGATTTGTTTCTGATGTAACTGCTTTTCATTTAGATGAAAGAAATACACTTGGTTAGCATTTTAGGTAAACAGCACTTTAAGGCTCAAACATAGACGCATTTACAGAATAGCTACAGAAGCAAAACAAGCAAACTGATCCAGTGATGATGAGTGAAGTCAAAGCAAAAGAGGATTATGGATAGAGATATTGTACACTGAGATACAGCAAAGCACCAGACGCAGGCAAGCATGCAGGTGAGCTGATCCGCAGTGCTCCTCAACAGGCTCACCTGTGCACAAAGTACAGGCGTGAGTGTGTTGGTAGCCTGGAGGATCCTCCCAGATTCACCCAGCAGTGATAGGGGTGATAGTCACCATAGATCTGGGAGGAGAAAACATTTGAGTGTCTTGCGTGTATCCTGGCCCCGACTAACGCACACCCTCATGGATAACACATTCCACTCAGCTAAACAGCCATGAGAGCCGTTGCTGTGATGGGAAGCAGATCAGGAAAATACATATCTACGCAGGCAGGGATGTTCATAAACTCACCTGTATGCAAGTACCCCTACACCTCAATCAAAACCCTCCCCAGAGGCACTGAGGTGCATCGCTGAAATTCAAACCCAGTAACCCCCACAGGGCAGCACTCTTCTTTGCTGAGAGGCACAGCAACTCATCCTGAAAGATATAATTTCTCAAGGAGAAGGATCATGAGGATCATGTGGGGCGTGCAAGGACCGTGCAAAGTGGGCTGGAAGTGGGAGAGATAGCACACATCCTGTGAGAGGGGACATTAGTAATTCAAAGAAAATAGTGGATGTATATAAGTGATAATGCACAATATAAAAATACTGGACAATTGATTGCACTATTATTTTCTACATCCGGACACCTATTATCACCTATTACCTTTCAGTTTTTCAAAGTGTGTAGTCAGTTTACTTACATTTCACTTGCAAGAGACAATACTTAAGTTCAATTTTGAAGTACTTGTACTTATTATTTTTTATTTACTGTATTATTATTATTATTATTATTATTATTATTATTATTTATTATTATTTATTATTACTTATTTATTATTATGTTATGTTATTTCTAATTTTGATGTTTTTTTATTTTATTTGCTGATGAATTAATATGTAACAGAGACATATTACTCTAATTACACTAACTTTTCNTTTTATTTTATTTGCTGATGAATTAATATGTAACAGAGACATATTACTCTAATTACACTAACTTTTCTTTTGATTTTGGGTACTTTAGTAGAATTTTGAATGCAGTATATACTTAATATGATGGAGTATTTTTGATTCATTGCATGGTCTTTTTCTTAAAGACCATGCAATGGTCTTAAAGGAAAAGATTTTTTTTCTTAAAGGATTTTAATACTTCTTCCACCCTTACAAGTAACATAGGAGAAAAGAGAAGTATTGTTGATGTGTTCAAGACTAAGTTATTGAAGAATGACGATTGTAATTTCTTTGCATAGAATTAAAGTTTGGGGGAAAAGAGAAGTACTGTTGCTATGGTTACCTGCAGTTTAAAATGTAAATGGACACCTGCCAGCCAATCAAAGTATTTTCAGTAGATATGGTAAAAAAAAGTCTTATAAGGCAGAAGGAAAAATCTGGAAAGAAGTACTTGCCAGAGCCTAAACTCTTAGTCACTAAATAACTTTTAAAATGGACGCAACCTAGTTTGATCTAAAACATAGAGAATATTCATATTCCCTTTCTGTGGTCTTTCATATTCTGGTGGGTTTCGTTCCAGAGCTGCACATAGCAAAAACATGCAACTTTGGTGAGCCTGAAGAATCAAAGTTGCTCATAAAGTATAAATATCAGCTTGGTCTATCTGTCTGTCTGTGTAATTGACCTGTGATGGACTAGTGACTTGTCTAGCATGTTTCTATGCATGCTGGGATACATTCCAGTCACCTGATGTCCCTGAGGCAGCTGTGGAAAAGTTATAAATGAATGAAAATGCCCACATCCTCACTAGTGTCTTACACGATGCCTCCTTGCAGGAATCAGTGTTTTATGATCCGTGCGAGAGTAGAAAAGGTAATGTATCACAGCCACCATGTTTGCCATTTTGGCTCTGTGTGTGTGTGTGTGTGTGTGTGTGTGTGTGTGTGTGTATGTATGTACATGTCCCCACTTGGCAGTTGAGAGTCATTATAAAAGGGGTGAGTGAGCCATCCAGCGATTTCTTCTCATTAATGAAGAACAGCACTGACAACTGCAAAACCCACATACACACAAACACTATAAACACAAAATGAAGACATATGGCGCATTCAAAAACACGCTTTGACTGATCTTGCTGTTTGTCTTTGGTTCTTTGCTCCCTGCTGCTCTGTGGCACATAAATACAAATGAATGTGCACACACAAACATTACAGATGACTTTGATAAACCACAAAGTAGGATAGTTCGAATAGCAATTGTGGCTCCTTTAAAGTATGTTATTAAAGGATGAATGACAATATTTTACAGGAGTTTTGGTTGTAGTGTCCTTTCCTTGAGCTTCATTTACACCACAGCAAAAACTTACAGCTTCAGTCATATAAGGTAAGCGAGAGTAAGCCACAGATAGTTGATAGAAGGTTGAGGAAGTTGTGTGACAAGCCGTTCAGTCACCCCTTTTACTTCCTGGGTCAACAACCCTCACCACTTCCAGTCGAGTATCTTCAAGAGGATGTTGTGTGTTTGGAGCAGCTCTGCACTTTCTCAGTCACAGCTCTATCATTTCAAAAGCGTAGCCCCTGAACTTCTTTGTGTTTACAAGCCAAACAGCACTGAGTGTATGGCAAACGCTCTGTAGGCTACAGCCAGAGTACAGCACATACAGGAAGCCATGCTTTCACTTTACAGGATGCTATGTTCTCTCTGCTCAAGGCTGTCATCTAGTGGCATCAGTAATCCATAGTACTCACAATGGGGGAAGAAGTACTCAGATCCCTTAGCTAAGTAAAAGTACTGGTACCACAATAGAAAAATAATAAGTAAAAGTCCTGAATTCAAAATCTAGTTAAAGTAAATAGGCATTAGAAGTAAAATGTACTCAAGTATACAAAGGAAAATTATTACTTCCTGTGTTAAATTATTGAGAAAATTATCTGGTACATAATGCATAAATAATGAAAATCTCCAATATTGGGAAAAAAAAAAATAACATTTGAGAGGTTTTTCATCCCACAGTGTGAATAATTTTATATCTGTGTCAAATTTTGAATGATGAAACATAAAGAAGCAATGAAAATTCTGAAATGAAATCTCAAAAATTCCCAAAACTGGAAACATACTGTCCCTGTCAGAGATTATCATAATTTTGTGTCATTTGAGGAATTTCCTGCACCTCTTCACCAGATTAAATCCTACTCTTACAGCAGTATAGTGATTTTATGTATAATGTTGTCTAAAATACAGTACACTGAGCCATATTGCAAAAACTGCATACTTACTTTATCTCATTTTTTGTCTTAATCTGCTTGTAACTATAAACTACAAACTACTGAGCCGTAAAAAGTAGCGTTGAGCAAAAAGGACAATACTTCCTTCTAAAATATAGTGGATTCGAAGTAGAAAGTACATTACTTGAGTACTGAATAACTTAACATAATATAATCACTCTGTGTATTGGCATAAAGATGCACTAAAGTTGTTGGATGTAGTTTTAATTTGAAAATGAAAAGCAAAATTAACCTTAGGATGGCCAGTCATGTCAGGATATTCTACTCTGCTCTCTTCTCTGACTGTACCCTCTTTGCTCTTCATCTCCCTGTTCCTTGTGACTTTATTCGGAGCGGGTTTGAGTTTCACACAGCTGTGTGAGGTAGGCCTCTTCTGGTGATTTGTAGCTGTATAATAGCTCTTTCACTGCTGCTTCTCCTCCTACACTATGAGATAACAGCTCTCACCTTACTTCTATCAACAGCTTAGGGGTAGTTAGGGCTTTCTAGCGTGGATGAGGGCACTCGGGTGACCTAAGGGTGGGGGGTGAGGTAGGGTGGCGGGCCTGCAGGTGTCCTAACTCCCCTGGCTACAGACAGGTGCATCGCACCTGCAGCACATATGTTCAGTCGCTTACATGTGTGTGTGAAGCATGAACTCTCCACAGTACCAGCTGTGGACTATGAGCTCCATCCTCTCACAACACACACACACACACACACACACACACACACACACACACACACATACACAGAAAGATGGAGTCCCCCATGCAGCAATTTCTACATATGCATTCCATCAAGCACACCCCAGTGAAAATAGATCAGTAGGTCGGCTGGTGTTACAGGTCAATAAATATCAAATCACTCGCCATCTATCAGTAGTGAGCACGTGTCTATCAGAATGTCTATCAGATCTAGCTAGAACTGATAAGAACATCATGATGGATTTATGTCACCCTCTGAATGCAGGGACACTCCCTAAAAGCTTCAGAGGGCTGTGTGTGTGTGTGTGTGTGTGTGTGTGCGCTGCTTCCCTGTTCAGCTTTCTTCTTCTGGAAGTTAATGATACTGTACTTGTTGTGGTGTGGTTGCATGTGTATCTCTTGCTATTTTCTGACTCCTTGTTGGCATGTAATGGTGCCAATTATGCAGTGTGTGTGTGTGTGTGTGTGTGTGTGTGTGTGTGTGCATGCGTGTGTAATCTTTTGCTTCTATCCTTGTTTTAGACCTGCAGAACCAGGACATTTTTGCAGGAAGTAAGTAAGGATGTTTGGAGTGGTCAAGGTTAAGGTTGTGCATTTAAAATTGTATTTAATTTATTGCTTTATTTGATTTTATTGTATTTTATTTATTGCTTTATTCCTGTAAATGAGCCAGAATTAGCCAAAAGGCTATTTTTCATCTGTAGTCCCTGGAATGTATGTTTGTGTACTAAGCATCTCCTAGTCAAGACTGGATTTTACCATCAAGCAAGGCATCTGACTGGGATCACCAGCTGAAAGGGCCTCTCGATAGCTATAGATACAATATACAGCATTATGGCAATAATGCAAAAAATGTGTGTTGACAGCTGTTTTCATTTGGATGGCAGATAGTAACTTTAATACCAATATATCTCCATTTGGGAAGAAGGTGAGAGGCCCCTTACCTCGGTTTGCCAATAGCGCCCAATCAGTAAGGCCATTCCAGCTTAACATTCACCAGCTGATTCAGCAGTTTGAGGGTCACTTCCAGAGAGAAAGGAGTTTAACCAGGAGCCATTTTTCTAAAACACTGACCCTCTCCTCCTACAGGGAGTTCCCCTTCAAGAAAAGGAGAGGGGTGTTGATGACAGAGGAGAAAGGAGAGGGCAGAGGTGAAGGGGGTGAGGAGGTGAAGAGGAAGATGGGAATTATGGTGGGACACAGACAGTGACAAAAGGATTTGAAAGAACAGAGGAAATCTGACATGTACATCTGTATGCACATCTGTAATCAGAAATGGAGGATTAAGAAGTAAAAAACATCACCAGGCAAATAATAATCCAATGACTGAGGTCACCACTATTCACAAGTTAGATTTCAAACTAGTCACTGAATTACAGCAGGAAACTCTTCTGCAGTTAGCTTCCAACATAAAACCAGATCTTGCAAGTACACACATGTATACACACACAAAATTTCCTCAACGTCTGGACAGCATTACTTAGTGTGGAGAGGGACCCCCCCCCCCCCCCCCCNCCCCCCCCCCCCAATTATAGTCTGCACCATTGCAGACTAAGAGCTCTTGAGAACGTGTTTTATCACTGTATTGTGGCAGCACAAACACACTCATCGAGCACTCTATACACAGAGAAAGCTGCCGTAAAACTAACTTAAACACAGAGAGGAATTCTGTTGGAAATATTATGAGTAACTAGCAAAGAAAGGCTGAGAGCCACCAGGCAGAAGAGGGAGGTCTCCCACTGTCTTGTGGAATCATTTGATTTTCCCTGATGATACACAAAAGTGCATTGTGGGAACTGTAAACGACATGCACCACAAACAATGCTGAGCCGAGTATCGTGTGATCATGCCTGAAGTCTCTCCCTGTGAAGAAGGGAGAACTGGGAGGTGTGGTGGAAAGGCAGAGGCCCAACTGATAAACAGAGTGAGGGGAAACGTACATAAAGGCTTGCAGCATTGCTCTCAGGAGAAGAATAATGACCCAGGCTGCATGTAAACTGTGGTTGGAAAACAACAAAAGCTGCTGACTAACTGTAGTGGTGTGTGGAAAGGTGGGGACGCACTGTCATTTGGCCTTTCTCGCCTAAACAAGTTCCCTTTGTGCGACTCAAGCAGGATTGTGGCTGTAAATGTATTTTTAGACACCATGCCATGTCATATTGAGGCTCTGACATTTAATAGCTTCCTCCTACATAAAAATAACAATATGCAAAAATAGTTGCTAAGACGAACACGAGCATTTCATTCAGTCATTGATTTGCAAAGGAATGGCTACAGGAATAAAAAGTTACAATAATGACAAAGATTTTAAAATCCACTGTTACAAATAAGTTATCAGCAATTTGTTCTCGTTTTGCATCCACTGACGTCTACGTCCCAGCCCCTTTCTGTGTGGCTTTATTTATCTTTGCTCCGGACAAACCTTATTCTCTTTTATTGAGAGAATCTCCTCTCATCTTCACTCTCCATTGACATTAGACTTATCATCCTCCCTGCCATCCCTCTTGTTGAGTCCACTGAAATACTTCTCTCTGAAGGCATTGTGTCCCTGGTAGGGGCTGAAGCAAGGGTCTGATAAATGAGCCAGCTTGTCCATTTCCTGTAGAGACACAAGTTTAGAGGTTAATGTACTAAAACCCGACCACCCAAAAGTTTTGTCTTCAAAGAAAAAGGAAATGATGGATCAATTCCAATCAGTATTTCATCAATATACTTAGGAATAAGTAAAAATAAATAGGAATTCATGTATTTACTTTTCATCATCCACTTCACTTTGTTTATCCCACTTCCTGATGTGTCTTGGTGTATATATCAAAAAATGAGAAAAAAGGTAAACTGGCAACTGGCAAAAAAAAAGTTGATATCATGATATTAAAGGTACCCTCTGGAGTTTGTGAGCACTAGTGGCACTGTTTCTACCAGCAGGACGATTCACATGTAAGCCATGTGCAAAGCTGACTGTAGAGGGCGGTAATGTGCCAATAAAAGTGAAGAATACTGAAAGCAGATGTAAACAATCCGGGTTTCAAAACATTTAAAAGAAAAGACTTTACAAATGTGTTATGGGTTAGGAAATGTGTTCAACATGTTTTTTAGACATTAAGGATATACACAAAACGTGTTCGTGAGGCACACTGAAGCTAAACAAAACTGTTTGTTTACAATGAGAAATCCACAAGTTACCTTTAATATAAATCTCATTTAGATGTCAAAACATCAAAAGAGGCTCTCTTCTGTTTCCAGTCAATGAACTCCAAATGGATATCTGTATGTTGTTTATTGTGTTTTTGGTTTGCAAATTTATTTGCAGAAAATTGAATGACCAATGTATAGTAATAATATGAAAAACTGCTGGAAATCCTTATAGATAAACAGCTTGCCTTAACGTTCAAGAAGCCTTTGCTCAATGGAGGGATGAAGAGAGAGCAGAGATGCTGGGAAGAGGAATTATTAGGTGAAGTGAGGTGATTTGGAAATGATGCCTCCAATGTTGGGACTGTACTTTGTTCAACAACACCTCTTTCTGCTTGGATGATGCTGCCAAGCAACCTGGAGATGATTTCCATGACCACAGCATAAGGAAAACTCTGGGTAACAAGAATGACAACCTACGCATGATCCACACTTTATAGAGGGACATAACTACAAACAAGTGGAAACAGTGGAAATAATCACTCAACCATTGCCAACAACCGTACAGGTGGAGGGCTACTAACATTTGGTGTTAAATGAGGCAAATAACAAGAAATTTATGGCAGCCAAACACATAATGTCACACCCCATAAATAAGAAAATATGAGGTCTTTCAGAGTTTCTTCTGCAATATTTTAGAGGGAAACATTACGTGCTTTCCAACAGCTTTTAACTGTCTTATTTCTTGTCAAAACTTAGAAACATTCTTTAGGCGCATGCATCACGTGTATAAATGAAGAAATGACCTCATGGGTGTGGATAGGTGAGATGTCCGCATACCTGAGGCCTAAAGGAAAAAAAACTGAGATACATACCAGTCAGATCCAATCAAACAACTGTATGTGTGCGTGCATGAGTGTGTGTATATATGACTGAGTGTGTGTGTGTGTCATACAGGGCCCTTTATGGGAGCAATTTGGGGTTTTAAAGTGGAATAGATGTCAGATCCAAAGATGGAATGTTTTCCATACGATGTGTGATTAAGCCATTTAGGGTTCCAGTATAAAAGAAATGAACCAATCACAGCCAGATGGGGAGGATTTAGCCCAGACAGACAGAGAGACACCATCACTGTTGATGTTCATAAGGATGGCATGTAAAAACACACCCATGCATAGACTATATACATCTACCCTAGACACATTTATGTGGTTATATGTATAAACAAGTCAGGGATCTACACATAAAAACATAAAAGAATAACCAGACACCATATGATCTTACTTTAAGCATGCTTAGCGTTATCTGCGTCGTCGTGCATGATCGCACATATAAAAACTATAAACAAAATCTGCACGACAGGAAGATTGTGACTTTGCAGACACGTTCATGCGACTTATCATATCCCACAATGCAAGAGTTAAAAGCATGTTATATTTAGAAAACCACACTTTGAGAATTATGGCTCTTTAAATGGATCATATGACAACTTTACAGTCATAGCAGAAGAAAAACACAAGCTACCATCACACCACAATGGGGTAAAGTCAAATGCGTATGAAAAAATACAGTTAAGAAACTAAAAATTGAAATAGAAATACACAATCTTATTAATGGTACTCACAAACAATCAAGTATGTGTGCAAATGTACTTCCACGATGACTAAACATTCAAAAAGCCAAATGCGGACATTAACACAAACACACTCACATATGAACACGAATGTGCATTCACACACACAAACACACACACACACCTCAGGTTCCTTGATCTTTTCCATGGTGATGAGACGTCGAGACGTGTGGCTGGAAAGTGTCTGCTCACAGTTACTGATCAGCCTGAGACATGGGTGAAGGGGAACCATCTCCTCACAGTACCTAGAGAGGATGAGGACACACACACACACACATACAGTCACTGTGAACAGTAGGGAAAGATAGACTGAAATACAAAATCAGGTAGACTAGAAGTATAAGGCCCCGAATGGCAACACTGCAGTTTTTCCTGTTTTCTCTACAGCCTCAGTGCTATAAGAAACCATGCAAAGGCTGTTGGGACACACAGACATCTAATCCTGCCAAAACTACTGCCAAACTTCAGCAAAACTCTCTGCGCTGGCCCCTCCAACACCTTTCCTTTTTCCATCCACACCTTGTCCTGTTTCTCTTTCACCAATCAAATAATGACACACTTGATCGTTGCTGTGTAACCAAGGCTCCTAAAGCTTAGGTGGGTTCCTTTTGCGCAAAGATGGTGGAAAATCTGAGCCTGACCTGACAGGTTGACTGCTGGCTCTGTCATCACTAGCCAACCTCTGCCACTACAAGCTGCCCAGGCCAGGTTAGGGCCTATTAACAGCAGATGATGTATGTGTTTGTATATTTGTGTCAGTAGCGCTTTTTCCTAACTACCATCATAGGAGCAACAGTCCCTATTCACAGCCAGAGTTGAACGAAACTGTTTGTCTGTCCTGTTGCTATGGATACGTATGGGCCTCTGCAGCCATGGGATGTTTGGTCACGGTGACTAGCGGACATGCAGCCAGGCGATAATTCTGTCCTGTCAATCCAGAGTCATTAGCAGAGAGCTGAACCTGTTGACCTGTCATGTGATTACGACCGAACAGTGTGGTTGCTTTCTTGTCTTTTTAGTTATTATTTGTTGCAAGCAATTCATCAACCATTTTTGGGAATATAAAATTTACACACTACTTATCTTACTCTTTATGATAATCCTGTAAAATTAAAGCTATTTATTGTACAGCTTGCTGAGACAGGATGGAGGGAAATAGTATAGTAGAGCATAACAGAATACAAGATGAAATTCTATTTACACAACACATAAGCAGTACTTCATAAAACATCACGGTAACTACACTGTGTAATACTAAATAAATACAGTGATAACTGAAGCTCATTCATAAAGCTTCCTTTAGTGTTATTTAGTGCATTGTTTGTCCCATTACTGACACATAAGGGGTATCCACAGATAAAATCCAATGAAATCACCATCTTAATGAGCTGCTTCATATTTAGGAGACGCTTTATACTGCTTCACCTCGTGTTGAAGTAAAATTTATATGTTAATTGGTGAAAAGAAACCTAAATTATTTGCTTTAGAGCATCACATTTTAAGAGATTGTCACAAATATAAAAGGGATGAGAGATCCAAACAGCAGGAGTCCAGTACACGGATGAGGCAGATGAGGCTTGAGGAAGAGGCTCAGTGCCACTAGAATGTGTGAAAGACCAGGTCAAAATCTCCATTTAAATACTTGGATTGATCAACTGAGTCACATTTATTGATCACTTACACGTGAGGCAAATGCAGTTTAAAACAATTGTTGAAAGTTACCACCAGACTGAAACAGGCCTTAATTGTTGTGTGATGGTGTGTTTTATGAATTGCTTCCCCCACATGTAAATAAGGAAATGCTGTCATAACACCTCTTTCAAAGCAAATGCTAAAAGAGGCTAGTATAGGCATTTATAAATGAGGGAAATAAAGGAAGGTGACGCTATTTGCCCTTATCGGCATGTTAAATCTGGCGCTGTGTTTTATGCATTCCCCCCGATATAATTTTAAAATCAACTGCATCAAATATGCTACAATAGTTCCCAATTTCCGATCAGTTTCAATACCTAATTGAGCTGTAGAAAGTGGTTTTCACTAAAAGAGACTAACAAGGTAAGAGTCTGGCCCATGTGTCCAAAATCTTACACTGACGGAAAGATAAAGTGTGGGCCGAAAATGAAACCATGGCTCATTTATTCTGTATCACTGACATAAGTATCGCCTTACGCCTGACAACACAGCCACTTTATTTCTACACTTGGCTTGTTTATGGTGTAATTAGGTCACTTTATGGCTGTGGTGACTGATATTCCATAATCTATCTTGATATTTTTTCTTTCATTTATTATTTAAAGGGAGAGAGGAAAAAAAGTTCAAGGGGTTTGACCTGGTCTAGGAGCATGATTTTTGCTGACAGGGTTTTGTGTCACCTGTCATCACATGAACACACACACAGACACAGCCTCTCATCAGACAGACACACACCATCCTCACCCTTTTGAACATAGCCACGGCCACAGAAACACACATATGTGGGGGTGATAGAAACTCAATACCTCCCCTGTAGAGCCCCAGATTAGGCCCAGGAGACAGGCTACGTCTGGCTTACACACAGACACACAAAATCAAAAATGCACTTGCGAGCGTGCACAAAAACACACACAGGTCAGTGTGTGCAGACAACAGAGACAGAGTCCACATAACTGACTTAAAGCCTGGCCTCAGACGTTTATTTTGGCACGGTGCTCTGACAGGCACTGGTAGATGAGTAGCAAAGACAAATGTGTGAACACGATGACACACATGTACTGATGACACACATGTATGTGCTTATACACAAGACCACACACATTCATGTAGTGATGCATACACACATATATAAACACACACAGGGACGAAAACATGGGGACATAAATATTATAGAGGTATTCCAAAGGTTTGATTGGGTTGTTAGCATGTGTACTAACAATCTTATACACACACACACATACACTCATACACAGAGAGAAAACTATAGAGGATGAACAATTATCTCTTCCCCTTCACAGTCTTATAATCAGTGACCACAAGGATTTCCAGCCCTGTGGGGTTTTCTTCCCCAAACGTGCTGTTTGTCTCTAACGCCGTCTGCTGTGGTTCACACCTTTAAAGTCAAAACACCTGCACTTCCAGTCAGCACTTCACTTTCTGCTAATACACAGAACATTTAACAATGTACAACTTTGTTTCAGGAGACCAGTCTGGTATAGCCAACGTATAAAGAAGCTTGCCGTTGTCAGTTGTGGTTTGCTGTGGCCCAGCTGTACGGCCGGGAAAACCTCAACACACCTGTATACAGCTTTGTGGAACCACTGTCATTCACACAGGTGGTAACACACACAGGTCCGTGTTTTATGAGAGCGGGAATGGTATAGTGGTAAAGGGAAACTTTGGAAGGTAGAAAGCTAAAAGTGGAAAATTGTGGTGTAAAGTCATTTGTGTGCAGCTGTACTGTGCTGAAACTGAAAGAATTAGTATAACATTCCATGACTTCTTAAAGTGGTTTGCAGTTTACCAACTGCTGGGAGAAATGACTGTCTGTACTGAGTTTACATTTCTTTATTCGTTTCACTAAGCATGCTGCGTAGTAGATTTATTTATATTTACTCAATATTATATTACAATCGTTTTGTGTTATTTTGTTTTAAAAAACAAAAACATTATTAAGCAAGCTTCCATTTGACCTAACACTTGTAGGTCCACCACGGGTATGTATTGTGTACTTCTAATTTATGGCACAAGTCTGCCCCCTAGTGATACATATTATTATGTTTTTCTTTTTCTTTTTGAGAGAATGCAGGTTTTTTCCTCGTATTCTGAGCATGGGCTTGGTTGGGAACTGTTGATGTGTCAGCCTGTAAAGCTCTTTGAGACATTGTATGTGATATTGTTCTATACAAATAAATTTGACTTATACAAAATAAACTAAAATTATCACTGCAGAAAGAAGAAAGACAATATAAGATAAGTCTAGGTTACCTGTGTGTTAAAAATCAAAATTATTATATATGATGCTGGTGTGATATGTATAGATGTCTTACCTTAACCATGAATATTGTTGTACTTAATATCTACAGACATGAGCTCCAAAATGAGAGCATGCTACCAATATAATTCCTATATATCAAAGCCTGTACGGATCCTTTAATTTTTTTTTATCAAAATATTAATTTTCACATCTAACAGCATATTTAAATAGCAAGCTCAGAAAGGGTTACTTGCCAAGTTAAATTCTAGAAAAAGACAATAGAAAAAGTGAAGACATTACTTAGAAACAACAATTGGCTTGTGACAGGCTGGAAAAAGAAGAAACTATAGAAGATGAAAACTGTAATAACTGATGATTGTCATATTATAAGACAATGGTTCCACAGGTCTCCATACTTACTCTGGCCTGTAGACAGGTAGCCAATAAACCAGCCTCCCACCTATGACCAGGTGGTGGGCAGAGAAGTTTAACAGGTCTGTGAAGATGTCGCTCAGGTGGTAGGCCAATGAAACTGGAACATGACTCTCTGCATAGCTGCAAAGAAGAACAACATCAAGGAGAGCACAAAAAACTTTGACTTTGACTTGATGCTTAAAGAAAGTCAAATATGTTGAGGGGCACAGGATAATAGTAGAATAGGGAATAGATACAGATACAATAACATCTATTATATTGTTGTATCTATTATTATGCTATAATAGAGATAACAAATAATTAATAATTAGTAAAGATCTGTTACCATAAGAGCTAAAATTGAATCAGAGACCCAGAATTAGAACTGGAGCTGGAGATTGGGTGATTATCAAGTGAACTTACAGTCCATCAGGAGGTTTACTGACGTCTTTGTGGGAGCCTGTTCTTCTCGTGGACTCACGGATGCCGTACGGAGCTGACATCAAAAAGATGATAAAGGAATTCATTAGAAAAAAACACAAGCAAAACAAATATAAGGTTTAACCCATTATGAGACCAATTCAAAGACCACACAGTTGTAGCTGCCGCAAGAGCACACTTGTTATAGCCACACCACTGCTGCTAAAAAGAACATCTTGCATTACTAAGATAGGGATGCATGCAAAGGTCTGAGTTTGTCAAAGACTGTGACTGTGAAGTGTCCCAGTAAAGCTGAGAACAGAGCAGCAATCTGAAGACAGACCTGTGGTTTAGCTCCATGCTTATGGAAAACATATGGTTCCTGACGGAGTACACTTAAAATTACATCCCAAAGTTCCGCTGAATCTTTCCTCTCTGGCTAAAGATATATTTTTTAAAAATAATGTGAATATTTCTACTGGTTCAAAATGCATAGATTTCCAGCTAGGAAACAATTAACAGTGGGAATTTTACCAACTCTGTCAACATATAAATGTATACAAATTAATCCAATGTCTACAGCCCCTTTTCCATTTCCGGAACTACTTCTTGAATTTACGAACTTTTTTTCTGGAGCAATGAATTAACTATGATAAACAAAATATGTATTAAACAGCAGGTATTATAAGTCAATTATGTCAAATTATGCTTAAAATAATCTCAGGACTTACGATCCGTAATGATGGCATCAAACTGCACATCCTCCCTCCACACAGGCTTGGATGCGTCAGACACCATGACGTCTAAATAATTCTTCTCTGTTCCGTACTGCCTCAGGTTGGCTCTGATATTCTCGTCAGGGCCTCGCCACTGCTGGTTTTTACGACTCGATCTACCTGGAAGAAAAAAGTGATTTAACAAAATTTGCAGAATATTTAAAATTCTTCATAATCAGAGTAAATTAGAGTCCTGCCACAATTTGTTCTTAACATAGAGAACTTCCCCAAGTGTAAAGAGTTAGCTGTAAGTTAAAATCACATTTGTAATACATGAATATATAGAAGACTTACCTTTGCCATGAATAATGTTGTAATCAATGTCTGTTCCACAAACGTAAGCTCCAAAATGGGAACATGCTACCAACAGGCTGCCTACAACCCATCAAAAAAGGGACAAAGAACAGAAAGTATGAGCAAAGCATGAGCTCCCATCAGGCATATAACACACACTTACCAGGCAGAATTAACTCACCTGTGCCAACAAATGGGTCAAACACAAAGTCATTCTCTTTAACTTTAGCATGGTTGGCCATGATGAAAGATAGGCCAGCATCCATACTGGTGTTGCCTATGAAGTGTCTGTTCTTCACACTGTGAGAACGAATCAGCTCTCGCTGTGCATCCGCTATCTGGTGAAGGAACAAGGATATAAGAATAAAAAGTATTCACCTACAGTGCCATATGAGGTCCAGTGAGTTATAAATGCTATTGTGAACTTTGTTTCTTTGGAATAGGATGAAGTTAATCTCAATATTTATTGTTTAATACTGTAAAAGCACTACAGTGCTAACTGTACTGGCCACAAACTTTCAATGATTCACCAAGACTGATTAAAAAGTGGAACATACTTATTACTGAAATTTAATTTAAATCACAGCCAGCTACTGTGTTAAACTTCAGCAAAATGTATTAAGAATGACAAAGAATCCTACTGTAACTGTATATTCACAAAATGAAAGAATAGCAAAACGTGAGATTTAACAGTAGAACAAAAAATTTAATCTGATATAAAACAGTAGAATAAAAATGTTGTGCCACAAAACATGTTTTTACAACAGCACTTTCCTGCCTTTTAGGGTTGACTGAGGGCGACAAACTCCCCTAAAAACAAATAAGAGCCCCAAAGAGCAGGAGAGGTGCAGAGTGAGAGAAACAGCAAACCACATAATAAATGTTCTATTTTATTTTAATTATACTATAAAGATATTAAGAACACCATTGAGAGAATGCACTTAAAAATCAAAAATCTTCTGAATTCAGCTACTGTTTCAGTAAAGTGTTCACACATAGAAAAACCCTTTTAGGAAAAAAAAGCAAAAGTTTTAAATAAATGTTGTTCTTTGTGCTGTAGTTGTATGTACTAGCTATGTTTCCTGTGGTATTAAATTATGACTAAACTGCCATTTTCGTAAAAGGAGAACTATTTTGCATCTCTCTTAAAGTCAAAAATGTTTGAAATTGAGTCTCACCAAACAACAAAATCTATTCTTTTATCTCTCAACAAGAAAAGCTCTATCCTGTAGTTCATTGCTTTTGGACTTGTGTTTCATAACATTCTAATACTGTCATTTCTGTCTCATCAGTACTGTCATTTGCAGTGAAACGTCTCTCACCCATCGGCCAAAGTAGATGTAGTAGGGATTTTCGGGGATGTTGTTGGGGTCAAAGCCGTAATCTTCTAACAAACAGAAGATGTGCTGAGGGTTTTTCAGACTCACGGTGCCTTCAAATGGAAGATACTCCATAGCCTGGATAAAGATTCAAAAATATAATGCTGCGTGCATACACACATACACATGCACACCAAGAATCTATAGTTTTACATGTACTGCCGTGGTGAAGGTAGTCAAAAATGTGTCATCAGTTTTCAATTAAATTTGGTAGAAAGGACTGCAGCTTTGGTGGACTTATACTGTGTTAGAAATGCCATTCATAAGAGCTTAAGAAAATTCATACATATTTGTAAAATGTTTTTGGTTTGTCTGAGAGTTAAAGCAATTTACCAACAAGTAGCTTTTTCCACCCAACACTGTCTCTTTGCTTGTCACATGCATTACAAACAAATGGTTTTCAACAAGAACAAAACTAGGCTGTAACACAGAAACTCTCTGAGAAGATCAGTCCTTTTTCTCCTCCCCTCCTTCTTCTTCTCTTATCTTTAATTTTAACTTGTATTCTTTGCTGTATGGCTCCTCTCTCTCATGCACTTATTAAAGCTTCTGTTTAATTTCTGAACAACTGAATCCAAATTGTTTTCCAAGTACTCACATCAATCCTTTTTATTCTGTCTGCAAACTCTAGTGTCTTGTTGAAGGTGTAGACGTTGATTCTATACGTAGAGTTTGCATTCAAGAATGGGGACTGCAAGAGAATGTGGAGAAAGAGTGCAAACAAGAAGAAATACNAAAAAAAAAAAAAAAAACACACACATTATAT
This sequence comes from Lucifuga dentata, assembly GCA_014773175.1. NCBI lineage: Eukaryota > Metazoa > Chordata > Actinopteri > Ophidiiformes > Bythitidae > Lucifuga > Lucifuga dentata. The sequence continues at coordinate 18,358 of VXCM01000288.1, forward strand.
CAGTTTTTCAAAGTTGGTGTGAGTAAAACTGCTTAGTTAAAATTTTCTGACTGTCACCAACCATGTTCTCTGAGGGGTAGTTTAAGAGGGATGTTCTGAGTTCACTGTGTGTTCGTCCATGGCCCCATAATTCAAAAGCAGACCTAGGAAAAGAAAGCATAATGAATCTACAACTACATGTGAACAGCTATGGACGTGGAAAATATTGCAGTCAAGATCACGAGTCACAATACGTATGTGCAGCATGTCAAGCATTTCAAATGAGATTACATTAAATTCCTTCCTACAAAGCTACAACACTTACTTTGCACAAACAGATCTGGCCATGACACTATGGACATCCTCCTCAGACAAACCGTCTAGACACCAGAAAGGAGACTAGAAAAGAGGGGCAGGGAGAGGTAAGTTAAAGAAAGAGGAGACTACAGGACTGAAATCCATCATCTGAGATGTTTGCCCAATCAACTGAGTCCGAAAATGAAACTTACAAACCTTTTCTTTGAAGTTGTCACAAGGATGGAAAGGTTTTCCTCTGAGAGACAACAAAGCTTTAATCTCCTGTATTATGAAACACAGAAACCACAGATGAGTTTCACTAATGCAAGTATTAGATTTGATTGGAAAAAATCACATATAGTGGATTAGATTTCTTGAGCCCTGCAGGAGAATAGATTAGATTGATCCTACAACAAGCACGGCATCACTAAAATATGCTGAATATAAGATGTTGGACAGTGGACATGCATTGTTGTAGGTTATACAATATGCCCACTTGTTCAGACGCGTTTCTAGTTATATAATGGGGTTTACGTGTACCTTATTATTAGAAATATACAGCACATTCAGGTAAAATATCATCATGTAGTTAAAATGACAGCGTAAAATCACAAAAATAAATATGTGTTTAATTATTCTTATACTAAACACAGACAAAGCCTAAACTTAATCCCACCAATACTGTTACAGTAATTTTCTTTTTGAAATAGCTAGAAGCTAACAAAGCATACATTGTGTGGTATGGTTTGCTCTTTTGATTGTATTTTTTTTTTTTTCCAAAAAGAATAAAAAGAACATGTAGAACAAATTTCAAAGGAACTCCTTAGTATTGCGAGTGGTTTAGGAAGATTTACCGGTAACCTGAAGTCAATATTATCTTGGGCAAGATGTAGCAAATACTGCAGGTATGATCGAGTGCTGGAAGCCGCCATGTTTGTTGTGATTCCAAAATAGGTCCGTCTTGAAACTAGGCTCTGAAAAAAGTACCTCTTTTGTTTCGCGATAAATGGCCATAAATGGCAGAAGAACGAAGCATTCATTTGGAGAAGTGTAATCAACATTTTTAATTTTATATATAACTGAGCAATGTGTGTTTTTTTCACATATCTACACGTGGATAACGAGGTTTCGTTCGTAATTTTGAGATTTTTTTCAATAGCTTGGTAAGTATTTGACAAATTTTAACTGTCACTGTAACTAATACCAACCTTTAAATTGGTTTACTTTTAACAAAGAACTTATACATTTCACTTATAAGTAGTTTTTTCACCAGTAGAAAACTATCCAGCCCTTAAATACCTTGATAAACCCTTCCTGGCAGTAATCTGTTTTATCTTAGGGGCGGGTCTTCTCCGCGCTTTCCTGAACACGGATTGGCTCGCCACATCATCTCTGAGAGGTCATTGGCTGACACACATGTCAATTAAAGCATTCTACCTCCTGCTCCTCCTCCTCCTGCTGTGGATCTGAACATGCGTTACAGGTTTACAGTGTAACCAGAGGAGAATTTTCAGGAAAAACACAATAAAACTTTACAGGAGATGAAGCGACCAGTGGGTCAATGTATCAGATGTAAGTTGTGTCATGTTTTCTATTTGTTACTCTATGAAAATTTGATAGAATGCTACTTTTAACAGCCTTCATTTATTTCATTTTCTAGTGTGTTGACAAGTTTATGTTGTTTTTTGTTTTCTTTTGTATGTATGAATTGTCTGTGAATCCATTGTTTTCAGTGAGGGCTACCATTACAATGTTGAACTCTGACTCATCAGATATAGTACATATACACATTGATCTACACAGTTTAATCACCATAAAAAGGTCAACAAACATTTATCATGCATGAACATTGCCTGTATGTAGAGTTTGGTAGAATGTAGAAGCAAATCTCTGTATGTTTTTCTCCAACAGAGCCCAGGATGGGGACAAACAGCCAGAGGACTACTATCATGGAAAGAGGAAATAACACCCCATCACCTCAGCTCAGTAATGACACTGCAGCATGTATGGTGTCGGTCAAAGGCTTAAAGGAAAACTGGCAGAAGTGGTCCCATGATCACCAGCAGTACCAGAAGCACAACCCTTTCAGTCACGACATCAGGCCCGCTGCCGTGGTTCCTCAGAAAGGGCAGGACAGCTATGGGAGGCCTCTGGAGGGCTCCATGACAGAGCAGCGGGGAAAAGATGCTCACACACACGTTAGCCGGGAGGTTTGGGAGTTGTGTGAGGTGATAAGGAACATCGGAGAGCTAAGGTATAAAGATGGAGCTGGAAGTGGTGCTGATGGGAAAGTGATATCTGTGCAGTTTGGGAAACTGTTTGAACATTATGTGACCATCTCTAATAAAGTGGTGGGGATACTTTTGCGAGCGAGGAAGCAGGGGCTGGTCGACTTTGAGGGGGAGATGCTCTGGCAGGGGCAGGATGACCACGTAGTCATCACTCTTTTGGAATGACCAGGATTTTGTATCCACCCAGGGCCAATTACGAGTAACTGCATGGAATAACTCGATCCATAGCAAATAACTAGCATGGGGATGACACTTATTGTGCTTTTTTCACCAAGTCTGATCAGACATTTAATCGTTTCACTTGCTCACAGTGACCGAAATATGCAAATGGTTGATAATTGAATCTGCCTTTTTCTGTCTGTGTCAGTGGTTTGTGATTGAATATTTGAGACCAGGGTCACTGGAAGAATGGAGACTTACACAAAATAGCTGTAATTTGCAGTTTGCAAATCAACAACCAGATCATATACAAATTTATCAACTCATTTGTGTGCTGCTCATTCGCTAAGATCAGTCATAACTGAATGGTTCCCATCACTGTTTTTCCTCTAGTGGCTCTTAAATGTGGGGAAAGTGAGCAGCTGAAATGAAGTAAGAGTTGTTAATGAGACCCAGAAGCGAAGAGAACATGATGCTGCCTGTGACAGATAATATGATACTAAAGCATGAACCTGATCTGACTTGGCCTGGATGCTTTGGTACATGTAAGTCTACTTTGTAATCTAGGTAGCATATCCATGAACCAGACTCAAACTGAGGCGCAATAAACTACAAATGCACTTTCTGAGGTGTGAGAAGTACATAGTAAAGAACTATGCAATTACTGATAAAAGCCATGTGTTCTGCTATTCTGCTAATCATTAAACTTCTCCATGAGCAGATCATTAATTCTTAATTTAACATTAATAGCAACACTGATAAATTACCAGGGACTGTTGATGGTATTATGAATTATTTTATGCTTGAAAAAATAAAGAATGAATCACCCTTAAGTTTGCTGAGTATCTGTATCTGTAACTGTATCTGCTTTCTGAACTGAAGCATTCGACAGTATAAGTTATCAAACTAATGAGTGAGAGTNGTAACTGTATCTGCTTTCTGAACTGAAGCATTCGACAGTATAAGTTATCAAACTAATGAGTGAGAGTGTGTATGGTGACGTCATTGTTAGGAATTTACACTCACTGCACAGGAAACATACTGAGAAGCAGCAAATACATTTTTAAAATTTAAATTCCATTTCTTAATGTAGCATATACTTGTATACATTTGGTACGATTTCTTTAGTTTACATCCATTAACATACAGCATATTATTTTACTTCATGCACCAACCACTTAACTAGCTTAACTTTCACATACTGTACTATATTGAACCCCAACAAATAATTACTTGTCACTGAAAATCCAATTTTGGTCTTTGCATGTTTAAATCATTGAGTATGTGACTGTTTTTCAGTGTTAAAGAATAACAGCTTATAAGTAGTAATGATCTTACAGTACACGTTAACCCGTGTCATCTCGCCTACAAAACATCTATCAGGAAAGAGGCAAGTCAACATAACTATAGTCATTATAATTATCAGTGCATTAATCATTCATCTGATTTCTTTTTTTTTTTTTTTTTTNTTTTTTTTTTTTTTTTTGCCATGCATAAGTTCTAATTGGCAGAGCACCAAGGCAGTTCTGCATGTCAGGATATAGATCAGATGCTAAATCATACAACACATATCTGTAAAAAAACAAAAAAAAATTCTACTCCGTTCACCTTTCCATTCAGTGCTTTTAACATTTCCACTTATTACATATTTCCACTTATAATATAACTTCTGTAAAAACACAAGTGTTACATCTCAAACCATTCTTTATGTTTCAAGCAATAAGAAACAAGATTTGGCTTTGATACTAGAAAGTAAACCTAACTGATTTTATTATAAATGCCTCACGAGTTTAATATATTAACAGTATCTGTGGCCAGACAGACAGCATTTAATATATTAATGTGTTTGTAACATTCAACATAGCATCTGGAAGGAGATGGAAGCATGGCTGCTTTAGTCTCCTTGCGACAGTCAAGACATCCAAGAACTGATCCATATCCAGTGATCAGTTGGTCTCTCCTTTAGACTTGAGAAGCTCAATCAACTGCTCTGCCTACAAAACACGTAAACAGAAGTGGAATTAGACCAACACTCCTAGTGATGGGAAGAGATGAGTGAGTGAAAAAAACCACAGTGACATTAAAAGTCAATCTGCTAACGCTAAAGTACAGGGCGCTAACACAGCGTTGGTGTAATCAAGAGAATTACTTAACAAGATAGATGATTCACACACTGAGTATATGAGACTACAGAGCACAATTTGTGAGTCATACACAATATTATACAGTTATATGTGATAATTCTGGATTCCCTGCTGCTCTGCTGATTCCTGCATCAGCTCTCACTACCATTTGCCATTTAGTCAGCCAGTTAGGTGATGTTTCATAAGCTCTGTATTAATAGAAACCTGAATACATTCGTAAATTATATACAGTAACATTTTTTTGTGCGAAATTAAGAGGAAGGTGCTTACTGTGATGAACCAATAGGAGTTGGGTCTGTAAAAGAGGCGGGACATGAAGCCCATTTGACTGGCCGGTGCCAGGACATGAAGGTGTAGGTGTGTGACAGAACAGAATGGAGGCCAATGGAAACCGAACCTGCAGAAAAAAGAAATGGTTTGACTACACAAGCTCACTGCTAAGACGTGTGACCAGAAGAGGAAACCTACAGCAGAGAAACCCAGAGACTGGTAAAGTGCCAGTCTAGCACATGGCAGACTGGGGTTTGAATCCCAGCCTAGATAGAAAGAGAGAGAGCCAGGCCCACAGACTGGTGTAATGTGCCTGTCTAGATGTGACAGACCAGGCAAACAGGATGTGCCAGCTAATGTTCAGCTGTCAAACTGATGTTATATCAACATAACAGCAGGCATGAAATTAATTTGAATAATCAGCTGATTAACAACTGGACAACATTTAGAAGATTATGACATCACCCAAAAGATTAAGTACTGCTGTACACTGTAAATATAGCTGTGGTGATGTGTACACAGAGTATCATGTTTATTAGTGCCTGCAATCACTGAAGATTGTGTTCTGAGTTGTAACTACAAAATACACCACCACTGCTTGTTGATGTCACAGAAATCTATACTGCTGCTTTTACAGGATAAGGATATGAAAACAACACACTGAATCCTATCTAAAGTGGAGAAAATGTTATCGTAACTAGATTTATCTATAGCTCACCTGACATCGCTGAGATCTGTCACATTGTTTTTCCTCAGGATCTCCTTCCCGGTCTCAACCATCTGTTCCACTATTACAACAAAAACACACAATCCCATTTAAACATTGAGCAAATTACAAAAACAAGATCTTACTGAGCTGAAGTTTGTTATTTTACTGATATCTAAATACACAGTAGAAAATACTATATTTAGTCAGGTTTTAATCAGTTACTCAGGTATACCATAATTTACTATTTTATATATTTTATTCAGGCACATTGATGAGGAGACACAAGATGTAACTCCCAGTTGCTAACAGGATGCATTATCAGTGCATTGTCAGTAAAATTGCCATTGGAGGATCAATGACAAAAACTAAAGAACAGACATAGAGGAGCCAAAATAAAAGGCTAGGTGTTGAAAAAAAACTTTTGCATTACCTTAAAAATCTAAATTATCTCAACAAACAAACCAAAGAGATTTACAAGAGTTTGTGTAAAATTAGTATGGGTTTTAACTTGTGGCTTTATTTATTAAAATGAGGAAAGGTATCAAAAATTATCATTGAGCATACGTATATAATAATAAGTATGAAAGCCAAAGGAACAGCTTTGACACTGATATAAAAATACCTGAGCAATAATCAGCTCTATTAAAAATAATTTGAAGAATCAGTAAAGGGTGTGTTGATGGAGCCTCACCCAGTGGCACATGCTCTTTACCCAGAGATTTACAGTTTCCGACATGTTTTGTTGGGACAACCAGGTAATGATGAGGAGCTCCAGGGTGGATGTCTTTGAAACAGGAGAGCTCCTCATCCTGTGCGCATAAAACACAACTTCGTTATAATCCATCAATTATAAGTCAGGATTTATTTAACTGTAGGCTGATTAGCTCTGTAGCAGCGACTCCAAACTGAGATTCAGGAACCTCACTGTTTACGCCTAGCTAGCTGCAAACCTTCCATGTTATTTAAAAATTACAATATTCTCACACAATGAAGAAGCTCCGTTTTCATCTCCTTGTTTACAATCTTGCAGAAAATACATTTCTTGTCATATCCTGCATCCGGAGCACTATTTGTTTTACAAATGTCGACCTGAGCTGGTCGTGTAGCTTCGGCTTCTGCCATTGTTGTACATTGAACTAACGTTCAGACCAGCACAATCGATAGCAGAGGTCATCGATCTCAATGGAGAGAGCCTGTCAACATTCAGACCAGTACAATTGCTCCAAGAAGTTATCGAGCTAAAAGGGCGACAAGAAAGGTTGTCGATTAATAGTAGCACTAAAAGGGAGGTCCACCAGAGGACGACAAAGGTCTAGAATATTACATTGAATTAATTTTAACAGTCCTGTAAAAAACAGTGAGTTAGAAAGACTAATTATTTCTCTCTAACTCACCTCCCACCTTTCCTCTGACTAACAGAGATTTAATTATCTTTAACTGCATTTCATTACATCAGTATCCTTCATGAAAATATGACGTTTCCTTAATGTTTGGTAAATTATATACACATACTACAGGCCAGAAGTTTGAGGCCCCCCGCAGATCCAAAAAAAAAAAAAAAAAAT
>VXCM01000288.1:25885-173529 GCA_014773175.1 Lucifuga dentata
TCAAAGTAACCCCCTCTGGCCAAATCATAATTCTCAAAACCTTTTGCTTCTCTTTTGAATGGATGTAAGTTTGGCATCATTTTGATAAATGTTTTAGATCGTTGTCCTGTTGAAGAATGAAATTTTGACCCATAATTTGTAAACCAGATTGAATTGCGTGTCTTTGAAGGATGGAATGGTAATTTTCTTTCTTCATAATTCCTTTAACTTGGACCAAGTCTCCAGATCTCCTTTCCCCAAAACCCCACAGCATTACTGAACCATTCCTATGTTTTACATGCAGAGTAATAGCATGACCAGACTGTGTAGCAAGTTAATCCCAAAATGATCTGGGAGAAGGCAGACAGTAGGCTATTGAATAGAATGTTAAAACACATAAGCAAGGGAGTTTGGGCAAGGGAGTTGGAACACAACTGGTACAGACTGATACAGACTGGGCATGCCTTCATTAAAAATAATTTCTTAAGCCACAGTGACTACACAATGTGCTCTTGTTAACACATTCTTCTTGAAAACTAATTAGTTACATTTACTTCATGTATTTTTGTCATTTCCTTAGCAATAAATTGTAAAAAAAAAAAAAAAAAAAAAAAAGTGTATAAAAAAGTCAAACTTCTGGCCTGTAGTGTATATTGTTTTGTATATTTTGGTTATCCATCAGTCAGGATATCTGAGTTAGTATTCAGATTTACCACCAGAAGCATAAAAAAACATCAATATACAATATTTCATTTGAGAATTCATGATGTATTGTAAGTAAAAGCACCAGCTGGTTTCCTTTTCTGTTTTTTTTTTTTTTTTTTTTTTTTTTTTTTTTTTTTNTTTGTTTTTTTTTTTTTGCATAAATCTGATCAGGTGCTACCATCTAGGAAACTGCATGTTTACTTATATAAACCAACTGAATATAGAACTTTTCTGAGTTTGTGTATGGATGCTTAGAAGGAGAATTACATTTATAACTCTCACAAATATACATTCATATGCTATATGAGACATCAGTAGTTTAGTCTGTGCTGCATTAACACACTGTTGACCAAATTTGCTATACTCTCCTTTGGCACTGCCTAGCAGATTCACATTGACAGAATGTAAATCAAATTCAACAAAGAAAAAAAAAACACACACACATATCTTTTGCTTTTCTGGTTCATTTTCTTACAAAACATTTAAATATAGACGGTAAAAAATAATATATAATAGCAATTGAAAATCACTGGAAAAAACATTTGAAACATTTCCTTCTTTAGCATTTGGGTCCCTTCCTTGTAAAAAATGTACACTTCATAGATAAATATATTTTTTCTAGACACTATAGCTTTTATTTTTGACCTGAGTGGTTAGAACATTCATGTCATATCAGATAAGACTCCAAAAATATACTTAGACTCCTAATAGGCCATTGGGAGTTCTATTACCTTACACTGTTTTACCCTACATTATTTCCTTTACACTTTAGCCTTTAAGGTTTATATTGCCTTTTATCTGCTAAAACAAGCAGACACTTTTTTGCCTTTACTTTATGATCAAATAAAGCATGCAAACTTGCACACATTTTAAAGTTTTAAAATCAGTATGTTGTTAATCATAAAATAAAGACATTTTTTAAAAATTTCTGAATGTGCTTATTGTCAAAAGAGCCATTAAATCAAACAGTCTTACTGTGGACTTCGTATTGTAATGCTCTCCACAAGGAGAGGGAATGAAGAGCTTAAAGCTTTGGATGCCAGTTACTTACTGGGCTTAGCACAGTTTACTGCTGAGCAGCAGGCAGTTTAAGTCAGAATACAGCAGCAGGACCCTGAATCTCTGCACTTCATTTAGCCAGAGTAACCAAGTGGAAAACACGGATCAAACCAGCAAAAATAGAAGGCCCGGTCTAGAACAGGCTGCGTACTGTATGTGGTCTAACCTGAGCCATGTATACAGATGATATTTACTGCTTTAACATGTTACATCAAGGCTAAACCACATTGGAGCCTTGATGTCATGAAGTTCTGCAACTCCAGACAGGACAGTGGGCTCCATTATATTTGTCTCTTATTTTTCAGTTGTTCTCCTTCAGTTCTGTATGATCCAGACTTCGAGGTATTGTACGATGAAGTCTTGCTGTGTGGACAGGGGCACATTTTGGAAGGTAGGACAGGAATAGCTGGAACCACGGTACAGATCAGCATCAAGCCACAGACCGAAGCCCCCCCTACAGGCCAAAAAAAACAAACAACAAAAACACTTTAGATAAGTGATATTGTAATCTCTGACATCTCAATAGTATCAGTTAAAGTAATTACTTTATGACCTTGCAATTTATTATTTTATGACATAGACAGGTGTGAATGCTACTTTTTGTAGAGAAATCAATAAGTACAACATACCCTCCTGCACCAATCTGCAGAGACTCCAAGTGACCCCTCACAAAGTAGAAATTCTCTCCGCTCCACTTGTATGCCTGGATAAACATCAGGTGTGGTTAGATAAGAAAATTTGAATGGGGTAAACTGGTCAGTAAATGAGGAAATAAGTCTCATAACGGTTGTTAGATTTGCACATGCTTTTCTATTCAGGCATCCGTTACAAATAAAGAGGAAGAAATTATATATTAGATTTGTACCTTGAAGTCAGGGCCGAAGCTGAACAGGAAGGTTTCTCCTGTACCGTAGCAGCAGTTGCTAACTCTGAATGGATCAGAGGAAAATGCTCCAAACACCTGAGATACAGAGACATAAAGTTATAAACACTAACTACAAGTATACTATTTATCATGACATCAGTGTGTCTACAGCTTTTTTTTTTTGGCATGACTTGGAGAGACAGAAAGAGCNTCATGACATCAGTGTGTCTACAGCTTTTTTTTTTTGGCATGACTTGGAGAGACAGAAAGAGCGAGTGTAAATACTTCACAGAGACGTTTGTGGATTCAGATACAGACCTTGTTGTGCATGTCTTTGATGACTAGCAGCACAGGGCTGTCCATACCAGCCATGTTCCTGTATAGTGTCCTCAGACTACTCCCATGGACGGCGGTGCTGTAGACTAGTTGCCATGGATACCCCTCGGTCTTCGCTGGCATGTGAGGAGCAAGCTGTTGGTAAAAGATTTGTCAATCAAAACATCTCAACTTGCTTATTTAATGGTAATTATGATTTATCACAGCTTTTTTTCATCCTATCAGTTATATATTCATGCAGTTTTCTCAATGCACTGCAGTGTCAAAGTATTACTATTGATCACACTTTACTTGGAGAGTCTAATGTTTGACACTTAACCTACAATCAAGCACATGCGTGTTTCAGGTGATATGGTTAACGTCAGGGCTGGAGTTAAGATTAGGAATAGGAATTACAAAGTAGTGTATGTAAACAAGTATCACCCTGAGATGAGAATCAGCATTAGATTTTCCAAATAAAAGTTAGCTTCTTGATTATCTATATCTTAGTACAAACGGAAAAATAAAGGGAACAAAGTAAACAATGATATCAAGCCATTAAGGGAAAGTAAGCTTGTGGCTGTAATCACTGCAAAAACTTTCACTTTGATTTGATCTATTTCCTGATAACTCACACTTTCCAGATGTTGGTCATCCAGCACTTGGCTGTGATCACTCAGAACAGGAAAAATGTACTCAGATTCCTCCTGTCCCTCAGATCCCTCAGCTTCAGAGTCGTCAGAACTACATAGACTCATGCGACGCTTCGAATCCTTCACTGTGATTATCTGGAAGAGGGGGAAAGATAGAGAATACACAGAAAACAGAAAGAAACAACCTTACATGACATTTTCACTCATGCACCGTATTTGCATATTTTTTTTCAGAAATCTTCCCATGAATGTTACAGGATCCTGTAACTGAATGACTCATTTACAGACTATGCATACAGTATATGAAATCTGAAGAACAAAAATGTGATTGTATTAGTAAATGGAAAGAAAATACATTTTAAATTATAATAAATAAAATTATTGTATCTGAATTCATATCTGGACTGCTGAATAACTGGCTGGTGAGAATGGACAAGTGGGTGGATGATGGATGAAAGAAGCATACATTTGACCAAAGTATCAGATTAGATATTTCATAAGTATTTTTTTTTTTTTTTTTTTTTTTTTTGTAAATCCATCTTCTAATATGATTACATGCAGCACAGCACCATTCTGTACAATTTAGAGCATATTCCTACCTGAACATATGGCTCCACACAGTGACTGGCAAAATAAAGCACCTTGATATTATCTGGCAGCAGCGTCATAGCTTCTGATTTCTCTCTCAGGCTCTTTGCTCTGCAGTACCACATCTGTAACCAAACCAGCCAGCATCCACCTCTTCAGTACTACTGGTTCTACTTTCACTTTCTGCCTTTGAAATATCATTGGATATACAAAAGAGTGCCATCTTATTGGTTAGCTCTCAACAGTTTCTTTTCTCTCTAAACAGGAAAGTGAGTTAGGGGAAAGATGTCCATATATAGAGAGGGCAGGTTTTCCCACAATCCCTTGGATAACAGCCAAGCACACTAGCGCTTCAGTTCAAGACAGTGATGATGTTTCCCTGCAGCATATATAAACATTGAAAATAGAGAGAGCCTTAATTGGTTTGACCCCATGGTAACCTGCAGATAAAGAGGCATAGATAGCTATCATTTCATGTTAATATATGGGTGTTTGTTCATGTGACCCTAACCTCCCATTTCTTAGCAGTGGGGTTGACATGATTGCTGAGTAAATTGTGGATCACTGCAACCTTGTTCTTGTCCACTACAAGATATTGGTTCTGATGTGTCTTCTTGATGAGGTAGCAGAGTGGGCTGTGCTTCTTGTTGTCTTTGGTGCATTTGTCTGGTGACCACTGGACAAAGAAGGTGTAGAGGTGGTCAACCCTGGAGACAAAGTGCATCATTTTACTTATTACACTGTATATTTATTGATTTAAATTTGTTGGGAGAAGATTATTTGAAAGTACGTTGGAATTTGGGCTGTGATGTCAGGACAAGTAAACCAACAATGCCATAGGAATAATAAAAACAAACAAGTATTGAACATTAATGACAGCTGGCCCAACATATTTTTCCCCATAACAGTTTCCCAACTGATGAAATTCCAAGCTAAAACAGCAGAGACGTGCCAGAACACGAGGAGTGAGAAAGTAGAGCTTAGTTTTAAGGCTTGGAGGATGAATCACGATGGATTCAGGAAATCCTCAAGCATGTCATGAGACAATAAGTGACCCCAGTTTGGAATGATTTATATCTGGAGTTTCCCAAGAGAAGCTGCGCAATTCCAGAGTTTGATGGAATCTCAAATATAACCAATAACAGAAACAATTCAGTAATTTAATTTAATGTTTGTGGATGGCCAAAAACATAGTCCAGTATCTCTCTCTCTCTCTCTCTCTCTCTCTCTCTCTCTCTCTCTNCCCCCTCATCCCCCCCCAGCCTGCGACCCCACTCTGTCTCTGTCACGTACATGCACAACACTCCACTGCTCAATACTTAGACCTGGACCTGCAGATGTAAATGAATCTGAAACTCTTCTTTCCAACATGAAATTCTGAATTACAAACAACAAAGCTTAATTCTCTCTCTTACTACTTTCGCACATACTTATAATTCCAGCTAATACAAAGACCAGTGGAATTTTGGACTCAGAATCTTGTGTCATCATTGAATGTCTGCATCCTTGAATAAAAGTCTAATTCTAAACATTTTAAGCAACACATTTTCTGAGTTAACAAGTTGACAAAATCAAAATCTGTCTAATTTCAACATGTTCAGATTCCAGCCGGATAATCTTTCCATTTCTCTCAATCATTCCTTTCACTTACTCTCCAACGCTGTAGGCAATTCCCATGGTTGAAGCAGAGGTGTTGGATGATAAACTTGAAGAAACGATGAGGGCACAGAGTAGATGGTTTGGAGACTCAGGGTTGAAGCAGCATGCTGAGTCTCTGCCATTATTATATATACCTGCAGTTCAAGCACTGAGATAAGCCCTTTTGACCATAAACCCTCCCTTTAGCTCTGCACGACCAGCATGAAGGATTTCACAAAGGAGCATGAAAGTCAAAGGCGGTGACACATTAACTTGACCTGCTGTGGGTCCCTGTCCTTAAGCCTGGCTAGAGTTCAGACAGTTACTGTGTCATGGTAGCTCAGTGGGTGAATGAAATGGTTTTGGCGAGAGATACAGCCCTGTCTGCTGTGGATCTGTTTTACACACCTTACCGTCTCTCATTTTTCTGTCAATCTGCTCATCTTGAGGCTCTACCCCTCTTTTTTTTCTCATGCATCTATTCCATCCCAATCATTTCTCTCAGTCTTTCTTTTTCTCTTTCTCTTTAAACAAGCCAAACAAGGCAAAAAAGGGGAAGTTTTAGTTTTGTTTTGCATTCTCAAACAGCAGTTTCTCTGAGTAAAGAAAAAACAAAGAAAGATGAATGGTGGAGATGCACAAAACACTACCCACAGCAAGACTGTCATTAGAGTAGAAATGATATAGGATAATACAACATTGATGATAAATGGTGACACAGATGGTGTGATACATGATGTTGGCTTGATTTAAGAACTTCATGCTGATGGCATGTGTGTGTTGTAATATTCTATTATAATTCTATGTATTTTATTTTATTTTATTTTATTTTATTTAGAATTTGGGATTTAATGCACTTTATGTACTGAACCTATAGAATGAGATGACATGGACAACTCTCTCTCTGCATATATCAGTTGGGCCTCTGTCTTCATAGTCTCCACTCTGTCAGGCTTAGTCTCAGCCACAAAGCTTAGTGTCAAGATTTAATCAAACTTCAAACCTGGATTTCATGTTGACCATTAAAACATAGTCAATTTTCAATACTAACTATTGAAAACTATCAATTACCAGTGTTGGCTTCAGTGATTATCTGTTCACACTACTGTTCAAACACAAATCAAGTTGTTGGTTTCTTCTATCTCTGGCCATTAGGATCAGTAGGTAAACACAAATAAACAGACATACAAACAGATCATCTAAAGACTACATGCTCTTCAGTCAGTAATCTGCTTATGTTTTTTTGTAGAAGCTTCTCTTCTTTATGAGTCAGTCTGCACATCAGCAAACTCACAAACTTTACACAGTTTCTGTAAGAACGTTGTTTACAAATGTGTATAAAAGAAGGGGTATCATCTTTCATTTGTTTATAATAATTATGATGTTACACAATGACAATGTGAGATTATGTCAAGTTGATTTCCAGAATTATTGGATATAATTGCAATCATCAAACGCAGGTTTGTTTATGTTGAGATATCAGGTTGGGAGATTACAATAAGACTTTGGGGTCAACAATGAGCCATGGAGTTCTTACACAATAGAAACAGGATGAAAAGGAGATCAATGTGAGACAGTGTGCAGTCTGACATACACACACAAGCGATAAGCAAACACACATGCACACAGATACATGCTTTAAATAATAACTTGCATACATAGTACTCAGGAATACACTGTAAATGTGTCCACGCAAACCCCATGACTGTACACTTGTCAGCGCAACACACATGCATACACACGCACACATGCAGAAAGACTTACAGCTACAAGAAAACGAACAGAAAAATTACAGATTGGACATTGTCCTGATTTTATATGACTTACTTATACTTGTTTTGTTGCACACTTGTTATATTTCTGCCAAACTGCAAAGCACTTAATAAAAACTTTTGCTATCTTGCCCAGCATATTGCATCAATAAAAGGAGAAAGTGGGCTGTACATAGACATATTTGATGCTACAGTATTCCTAAAGTTATCCATAACACTAAGTGACATTTTTACGAGTGGCTGATATTCATCATGATGCAGATGCACAGACGTTGAACTGTGGTTTTAGCCAACAGCAAAAAGGAAGCACTGCTGCCTTAGATGAGGGATTTCACCTCTTCCTTTACAGAAATCAGCCCTCTGTTACTCATAGCCTGAAGCTGGTTTGGTTTCCACTATGGACGTTGTCACAGTAAAACTGTCATATTCAGAAAAGTTTTCCTTCCTGACTGGGTTTGAACAGCACTCTCAAAAATGTGAACCAAACCATATTTCATCTGGAACTGAGGCACCATTATGGTTACTACAAGTACAGTTATGGTAAAAAATATTTTCCATTTCCAAATTTTCCTGCAAACCGTACTGAGATTCTGTGTATACCATCAGTATGAGTAGACATAATCTTTAATCTTTTATTAATTTCTCTGTGTCAGGCAGCTAGTTGGACAAAGTGATTTAGAGATAAGCTAATGGCTTTATGGATAGATTCTTTCCACCTTGGCTGCAAACTACAGCAGCGTATTACTGCCACCATGACAAAAAAATTTTTGGCAAGTGCCTCCATATGAAAATACACAGATAATCACTTGCGTTGTTTGGGTCATTTCCCAGAGGCTGAGGGTATCTGGGAAATGATGTGTGCTTTCATACACATTTACGCACGCACTCACTCACACAAACTCCTTTTCTTGGCATTGAGTTGTGGCTTTGGTTGTTGTAGAGCTGCTGTTGCTTCATCTCTCCTTCACTTCCTATGAATCCTCTCTGTCCCAGCATGGGAACTAACAGGAAACTTGCAGGGGCCAGTATGCCCATTTCTCTGGGTACAGTGCACACATGCACACACACACACAGGCAGAGAGAGAGAGAGAGAGAGAGAGAGAGAGAGAGAGAGAGAAGAGCACACAGAAAGAATTAGTCGTGCAGGAACTGACATATTGTAAGTACACACATACACACACAGATGCAAGTGCTCACACACCTTTTGAAAAGAACCAGCATCACTGTGAAGGAGGGCATAATATTAGGATCCTATGTGTCCCTGCAAGCATTTTGATTTTGTAATGTGAAATACAATTGTTCGTTTGTTGATTTTTGGAGATGAATATAGGTATTAACATCTGAGCAGCACCAATACTGGTAAATCTATTGTATAAACCCTTTTCTTTTCTGTTTTGATTGCAATCCATCAACATTCCACAAACATTATTCTAATTTTTTTATGTTCTTTTGAAAATGTCAAGGGCATTTAAAAAAATTATGGTTATTAAAGGGATTATTATTCACCTTGAAATTCATGGCAATTTATTAAAATGCAACTGAAGAATGTAGTGTAATGCAATAGCTGCTCAAAAAATGAATTATGCTAGCATGCAGCTTTATAGCTGAAGAAAAACAGACAGTTTGAGCTGCAGCAGGATGAAAAGGGGAACAGAGGTATGTTTAAGATTTATTATAGGATGATGAAAGAGTGACTGTAAAGTGGATTTATTATATTCATATTCCAAACCTGTTATGTAACTAAAGCATTCTTACAAGGTACAAACTCACACTGGAAAATGGTAACAATGCTCTTGTGACCATCATATAATATGAGGTATTATATGACTGTGTCATAATACACTGTCCATATCTGTTAAATTAGATGAGTTTGTGCAGCTGCAACTTACTGAGACACAAAAAGAGAGGTAGAGTGCTGCTTGACTCACTATTGGACCATTTGTATTTAGTTTTATATAGTCATTGGATGCTCAGAGGCTCAGTGTTTAATACTGTCACCTCACAAAAAGAAGGTAAGTCCAGGATTTGACTCTTGGGAGTTTTCTCTGAGGAATTTGTATGTTCTCCTTGTGCCTATGTGAGTTTAGTCCAGCTGCTTCAGTTTTCTCTCACAGTCATGCAGGTTATGTGAATTAGAAATTCTAAATGATAGGCGGGAGTGTGTTTATCAATGAATTTGTCTGTGTGTGTGACAGGCTGGCAAGTTGTGTCCAGAAGTACCCTGCCTCTTGCCCCGGTGGGACAGGCTCCAGCCCCCAATAACCCTGCACAGGGTACAGGGCATAGAGGATGGATGACTAAAAAAACACTCAGTTGGAGAAATATTTCCCATCATTACAACAGATGTAAGATAGAGGTCATTGACAGTGATTGAGCTTCAGATACTGGCTGCAGCCTAAATAAGGCTTTATATCAACTGGCACAGTCAAATTCTCTGCCTAGTCTCTGTTAAAGGCCCACACGGTTGTTTTCACATGTTTTTTTCTGATTATACTCTTGTATGGGTGTACAACCCATTCTGCTTGAATAACAGCTCCCTAACTCTCCTGATGGGCAGCACTCCCAGCATCTTTCACCTAGGTTCAACCTGAATGAGGTCTATCAGCCAGAATAACACCTGTGTGTGTGTACAGGGACTTAAATTGGCTGTTGTGTTTTGTTTGAAGAACAGATAGCAACATTTTTGAGTCTGGTTTGGCTGGATAGAAAACTTCTCAGCGACAACGTGAGAACAACCCACTGACAGTAAACTGCTGACTTCCATTGGCATTATACTGACAGATAAGACTAATAACTAATTATTTTGCTGATAGAAAAACGGTAACAATATTTTAAAAAGCCTAAATAAATTAACATTTCAGTTAATTCCTGAGAGTCAGTGTGTAGAAATTGCATTTTGCTTTTTGTTGCAAAATTGTATTCGAGACTGTTTGGTAAAGGTGATAATCTCTGTCTTTTTTTTTTTTTTTTTTTTTTTTTTTTTGAGGATGTGACTGAGCTGTACAATGAAGAAATTAGGCCTATATGTGAAGTTTATCATCCAAACCACACCATCCCCAAATGTTACATTATCTTGTCATCAAGAAACACATTTTATATAATCTTGTGTTTTTCTTGACTAAATAAAATGCATTAATCTCTGAGCCATATCTTAAATTAGATTCATTACATTCATATAAGAAATCAGCTTCACTTCAGCATTTAGAGACGCTTTGGACGCTAAAATGCAGTTTAAAGGCCATTTCTTGACCATGAATTGACCCCACGAAGTATTGATTTTAAACTTTACAGAAGTCTACCCAGTGTATACGTGTGCATGCATGTGCGTGCACATGCATTGTAAGGACTTGGTTGCATGACTTTATCTGTATTTACGTGTGCATTTACATAGGTTAGCATGCGTCTGTTTGTGTGGGTGGACGTGCATGCTAGTCAACAATGTACGTGTCTAAATGATAATAAACAGGACTGAACAGGACTGTAAGTCAATTCTGACACTCAGAGAGCACAACTATAACAGAGTTCACACAAAGATTAGGGGTATATTTAGAATTAGGTTATATGTATATGCTGTTAGACAAAGATAAAAAACAAATTCATTAAAAACAAGCATAAAAACCATAGCGTAGATTCAGATATGTAACATGTCCTTACCAATATTAATTAAGCAGATGCTGAATTAGCCTCCACCAATATTTGTACCAAACTCAAACAATCTTATTGGGTTAATTGGTATTAATGTAGAGTTGCCAGGTTTATGTGTGGTTTATGTGTTTTGTAAGAAATGGGTAATTTTGATGATGTGAAAAAGCACGTTATGGGGGATACCTGCTCATCTGGCAACCTACAGTCAGGCTGTGCTGCTCATTGTCGGTGGAGTGTGAGATCAATGAACAGCAGTGAGTTTGAAGTGGGAGATAATTATAGCTTAAACATCATGGAATTTAAGAGCGTTTGGTTTGAACATTGGTAGGGACATGCAATATTCACAGTTGTGCACATGTGCTTGGTGTCTCGTTTTCTATGTCATATACAAGCATAAGAGCTTGTATTTAAATAATGTCATCAAATCCTTGCAAACAATTAGCAATTTGACACTACTGACAGTACTGGCAACCATCATCAGTGATGCTCAGCAGCCTGTTCTGAAATCATTCTTAGGGGAAAATTTAAGACCTTAATTGTTTATTCATATCTGTGATTGTTCAAACATATTTGTTTCTAAAATCTATCATGTGTCAATATTAAACATTAAATTTAGATTCAAATTTACAATAATAAAAATTAAAATCAGAAAAAAATCCATACAAGTCTTGTTTTCAGTAAGTTGAATAATCAAATACAGAAATAATAACATAAATAAATAAATGAATAAACCAAATGTTTTGCAGAACCAAGCTCCTTGGTTCTGTTTGACAGAAAAACATAAAGACAGCAAGTGCAGATTTTGGTCATCCAAGAAAAAAATGTATCAATGTTAAAACCAAAGCTTATGCCCTTGGTAAAAGCCAGTTGTAATTTCTGCAGCTTCATGGTTGTTTTCCCCCCTGTGGCTCCCCAACACAACTTGGAAGTATCACAAAGTTAATGTAATTATGCTTTTGTTCTTTTTTTTTTTTTTTTTTTTTTCAGCTGCTTGCTGAGGAGCCAAATCTCAGAGAACTGGCTTCGCCAGATAAAGAAATGCTTTTGGTCTGTGTGCATGTGTGCATGCATGTGTGCATGTGTGTTTGTGTGTGTCTGCAGCTAAATTTAAGAACAAATACGATCTGATCATGACAACTTGTTTTGTTTTACTACAGTTGCATTTACCACAACTTAAAATGATAAACTATCATGCGTTTGTAGGTGGTAACTGGTGGGTGTATGGGGAAATTACAGTGTGACTCAAGGGAATAATTTGTAATAGCAATAAGAAGAACATCTGGTAAAGTCTGTGCATACTGTCCTGGGAATTCTAAAAGTAAAGTATCATATCTGACATATTTGTTTGATCTTTTTATGTCTTATTCTCCATTGCCTTTTCCCTTTCTCATGCATAGTCCTTCCCCCCCCCCCCCCNCCCCCCCCCCCACTGCCCTGTCACTAAAATTGCTTACTTAGCATTTGTAACAGGGACATTTAACATTTAATGCTCTTTTGTGACACTCTGATGCAATATCTGTAGCAGCAAGTAAATGAGTGTTTCAGGCCTGATGACAGGTGTAATTACTGTGACTCTACTGTGTCATTCAGAGTTAATCAGTGATGTTTCTACAAGTGGTTTTCACTGACCTACATACAATGCAACAGTATCTGTGGGTGCATTTGCTTCCTCTGCCACTGTTTCCACGCTTCTAGGGAAATTCATGTGGGTACGAGATGAAAGAAGAGTTTAATCAAAGAGAGTAGATGTATGTCATTTCTCAGTACAAAACACTTGGTGAATTTCCTTTCTCAAGCAAATAAAACAATTCACTGGAAGCATAAAAGAAGTTATGATTTTGTTTCTTTCTGCTGTCTGTTCTGAGCGATTCTGAATAATGAAATGAAACTGATACTTCTAATGTTCCAATAGATGTTTAAACTGCTGAAACTGAAAAATGTGCAAATGATGTGATGTATTTGATTTGTCTTTCTAGAAAACCTTTTTTTTTTTTTTTTTTTTATGTGTCCCAGGTTCATTTTCCTACAGCTGTTACTGACAAAAGATAACTGAGTTGCTGCATCCTTTGCACAATATCTATACGTAAAATATGCAGACTACAGTTATGGTTAATACAGTGACTAAACTGACTAAACTTTTTCATTACCTCAAGGAGGTGTCACTTTCACTCGCATCATGAACCAATTTTCACAAAACTTGGTGGAAGGTGGGACATGAATAAGGAAAGAATCCATTATATTTTGGCAGATCCAGGAATTTTTAAACTGATTTGTTAACATTGTGAGATGGGACTTCTTTTTTTTTTTTTTTTTTTTTTTTTTTGATATTCTTGTCAGTTTCTTTGAAATTAACATCAATTACAATAAAGAAGTCTAGAATATTGTCCTATGATAGACTTTCAATAGTCTAATAGTGGAGATTGGTCTGGATTCTAGATAAGGATTCAGATCTTTTTTATTTTTTTTTATTTTGACAGTTTCAGGCTTCCATACTGTACATTAATGGAATTGCTGTGGAGAAACAAATAGGACAGAAACATGTAACACCACTTATGTGTGTGCATTCTGTATGGCGTTATACATTAATGAGTGCTCTTTTTGTTTTGAACGTATTTCTCTTCAATATAAAATTTGCATGAAATCTTACCTGTCTTCAGAATGTTCCTCACAGCATTTAGAACCTGATACTCATCATCATGATCACTCTGAGCTCATAACTGTGACATAATCATTATGGCAATCTAGACCTTTATAACATTATCGGACTCTGGTGGCTTGCCAAAACTAGCCTGGCTCTCAACAAACTGAATAACTACCTTTTGCACTTTAGACTAGACTGGTATTCACATGACAACAGCCAAAGCCAGTTTCTCACTGGTTATTTCACTGTATCTTTTATGGATAGCCATAAAATAGAACAAGTATTTCTATAAAATTGCTGCAGTATTGCATCAGTTTACATTGTTAGAAGGTACAGGTAAATCTATCATTTTACAGAAAGAGTGTGCATAAACCAGCAAGGAGACTCATTCAGGTGACACAGGTAGAATGCATACTACAGTATATCTTTTATGAAATACATTAAAAACAAAAAAAAACAAAAAAAAAAAAAAAAAAAAAAAAACTCTTTAGTTAGGGTATGTCGGGGAAAAAAATCAGTCTTATTGATACTGTGGAAAGAAAGTGAAATTTTTAGCGGGGTTGGGTAGCTGCCTTTATGAGTGATTTGGGTGGAAGAAGAGTAGGAGGTGTTCTGAGTCTCTTTAGTTTATACCACAACCCTCCTAAAGTAAAATCCTACAGTTAAAACAATAAATGGTGAAGAGGAGGTGTCTGTGTGTTCACGTACAATAAAGTTGGTAAGATTACAGTTATGTTTTGTCCTGTAATCCATGCAGCATTTTACATTTTGACCCTGACTCACAGGTTAAGAAACTACTGAATTTTTGCAACAGTTTACAATATGAAATCATCCAGACCCATCAGTATTCTTCGAGGAGTTTCAAGCTGTAAAGACAACTTGCTTAGTCATCCACATCTACAGAGCACATAGCTTTCAAGCTGATTCACCCAAATTTGATCCCACAGTGAAAGTTAAAGTCTGCCAGCTTTTTCAGTGTCCTGCCAACTCGCCGTGTCCCAGTACATTTATGTTGTTCACATCTGCTGGCATGATTTCAGAGCCAGTGGCCTATTTCTGACCCACTCACAAGCATGATGCCTACTTTAGTAAAGACCATGTAGTATATGCAGCTTTCATCACACCTGAGTTTAAACTCATAAATGTTTATGAGAGGTAGTGCAAGTTTGTGGAAAAACCAGTTATGAAACATTCGCAACAGGCTTTCATAAGAAAGCAACATTAGAGTGGTGGGGCTCAACTTTGGCATATTGGCATGGTATCTACTTTATACTGTAGAATGTAGGATGCAAATACAAGCATTCTACGTTTGTAAAGGAAGGTGTATCGATCTGCTGTAGACATGTTATTGGGATCTCGCTCTGGTTGCAGTGGATGGCTCTGAACACGGCTTATACAGCATATATAAGCATAGGAAATACACCAAATACATACAATTCATTAGAATTCATTAGATCACAAAGGATGTTTAATTTAAATCGTTGCTTTTCATTCAATAATATTATCATCTGGCAGAATTCAAATTTAAACTGCAAGAAGATAAATGAATCTATCGCAGCAAAATGTTGATAACAGCAAAAGAAAAATCACACCAAAATTATTCTCAATTATGCTACAAGCTGTGCAGGGCATTCTGGTGTGCAGAATGAAACAGTAATACACATATGTTAATATTCTACCAAACACAACAGAAATGAGAAAAATTAGCTGATGTGGCTCTCTGGTACTTTGAAGTACAGTTAGGGATAAATAAATGCACAAATAACAGCTACATACTGGTTTATTATTCATTCTCCAATGGTTTATTTCACTTTTAGTGCTGAAAAAAGTAAATTTCGTGTCACTGAATTTGTTCAGCCTCCACTTATTTTTCTTCCACATTTTAATTAATTAATGTGCTTCTGAATGTGGTTAGTAAGTTAATGAGTAAAATTATGATTA
Source organism: Lucifuga dentata (assembly GCA_014773175.1). Lineage (NCBI taxonomy): Eukaryota > Metazoa > Chordata > Actinopteri > Ophidiiformes > Bythitidae > Lucifuga > Lucifuga dentata. The sequence continues at coordinate 41,687 of VXCM01000288.1, forward strand.
TACCTAACATTTCTCAGGTTGACCATTAAATGCTCGGTCAATCTGAGAAATATTTGCTATGCCGGTATTTAGGTTACATAATAGTTGTTTAGCTGCAACTATTATGTAACCTCATTAGGTTCACAAAGTCTTTATTACATTGCCTTTGCAAATATTGGGAACGTTCCTTTATTTATTTAAGCTAGATGACCTGCAGTTGTTATGATAGATGATGTGAACTTTATAATTCTTACACATATCAGACTGAAGCAGTTATATTATTAGCAAAAAGTTATCCTTTATAATAACTAATACTGTTTTCTTTATCTGTTATGAAACCAGAGTTTACTCCTCACTGAGACTCACTAAGCTACGCTGTTTTATAACTAAGCCACACATTCAGTGCTTTTTTTTTAAAACAAGTTTTATAATAATTATTAACAGATTATTAGTGAACTGGTAATTCTGCCAGTAGGAGAGCTGCTCTTGAAGTTGAAGGGATTTTTCCACTAAACTATTACATTGCTAAACAGTTACACAAATATATTCATTTCAAATTAAAAAAAACTAATGACGGATCTATTAAGTTTAGGAAATATCTTGAGATTTGAAGAAAGCATCTCCAACGTAGCACTGAGACATGTAATTCTAAGAAGTAGCAGTATTAGTAGTAATAACAGCAATCATAAGTAGTAATTTGCTATAACTGTAATTGTGCAATTGGTGGTTAGTGGTAATATGTAATTAGTACCAGAAAGAGAAACAACTGCATATTTATGCTTGTAGGCCCATTTCAAAACAGATCTTAACTACCCCTTCACTACTGTGACTCCACATGAAGATGCATTCACAGATGTGGAATTCAGTCCGTATCACAGAGAAGGGTCTAATTAAATAGCTTTATTGATGCACTTGCCTCTATCCATCATAAGCAGGGAGCATCTGTCACCATGGATACTGATAGAAGCCTGACTCAGCCAGCTGTGGTGTTGTTTTATGTGCTGTGTCTTTGCGAAACAAAAAGCATATGCCAAACAAGCTAAGCTAAGTAGTAGCTTATTTTCATTGATATGTGCTTAACACTGCTAATTGGTACAAGTAAAGTCAATTTAGGGGTATGTGTGCTTTACTCTTTATCTTTGATGAAGTAATAAAATGCTGTAATGCTTTACTCTATCTTTGATGAAGTAATAAAATGCTTCTACATTTCTCAACACAATAGTTAAGTTAGGGAGATTAGTGGGTTTGGAGAAGTCAGCAGCAGTGCAGACTAACTGTCCAACGGTTTAATTTTCTACTTCCACTTATCCTCACTGGTTTGGGACTGCCTGTAATATGATCAACTCATGAATGCGCAAACAAAAGAGATATGGTGAGGGTGTACAGGCCAAAAGCTTTAAATTGTGTGTAAATCACCAGAGAAAGTTTGCTGGACATTATTTTTTGTTGCATATTATCCATATTAGAATGAATTTATAAGGAAAAATGTATATTTTAAGTTGTATACAATATTTTAGAGAATTTAGAATTAAATAGGCTATAGAAATTCTTTAAAAGTATGCAAGGCCTCTGTATGTTTACTTCTGCTCATTATAAAGGAGATTTGACACATGATTTATCACCAAAGCCACACATTTCATTCACAAGGACAGCCACAGATTAAACTAACACTGAAATACTTTAGGAGCCTCAGTGCAACTTTCTTTTCTGCTAGTTTGAAATTGAATATATACAGTATATTTATATGAGAAGAGTTTGCAGCCATGAGAGGGAAAAGTCTCATCTGATGGGAAAATGTGTGATTCTACATAATTAAGTAATGTTTTTCATACTGATTACATAATACCTACTCAGTATGTTGTCTAATGCTGGGATTTATCATATTAAAATCTTATTAATCATTTAATAACTTATCACACTCACCAGATGCTGCTCTATGCATATAATTTATCATCCTGAGATCATACAGCTAATACAGCAAATAAAAGCACCTTCTTAGAAATGAGCCACTGCTGCACTTGTCCTCAGAATGTTAATGACTGAGGTGTTGGTAAAGTGAGTTTATCTATAACAGTCATCTTCAAACTCCGGACTCCGGTCCGGACCAGGACCGAATCACAACTGTCTCCGGACTCTGAGCAATTATCTGCAAGACATCGCTACGACGCAAGTGTGAGAATGCCTACTCTGCTTTGGTTTGGTCCAGTCACATTCAGCGTCCCGTCATCTCCATGACAATGATGGCTTGACAGCGCAACTAGTTTCAGCACCCCTCNATTCAGCGTCCCGTCATCTCCATGACAATGATGGCTTGACAGCGCAACTAGTTTCAGCACCCCTCACCCCCCACCCACTTGACACCTTAAATTCCAAGTAAAAATTAGGATCCCCAATCCGACCCTGGCTATACTGATCTTAATAAACGAACCTTTCTCTTATTGAAAATTTTCTTTGTGGACCTTTAAGATTTGCATTTGAATACACCTGATCTATAACATGATATTTCAGAGAGACTCTCATTGGCTGCTGGGAAAAAGTTTCACAAAATATATTCTGCACTTAAAATACATATACCTGCTTTCAACAGAACTAAGTGGAAGAAGTAACTGCTTACTTTTAGTGCAATTTATGGAAACTTGTACATAATCTGTGTTTGCCAAATCAGTGCATCTCCATGTTGTTATCAATTACTGACATCTAGAGGACAATTTAAGTAACAGCAAGTAGCTGGATGCAACCACAATCAATAAAAAAATAACCTTTTTTTGTGAATACATTCAAGACAACAAAATAGGTGTTATTTTTAATGTCTATGTTTAATTTTTGAAAGTTCCATGCGTGCATAGACTCTGATTTCTCTGTTACCTGTTTTCTTTTCTTTTTCTGTTTTTTTTCAAAATAGTGAAACACACCATACATAATTGTTAAGATATAAAAGTGGTTTGGTTGTACATATAAGAAGAACAACAGAACAAAAAGTACATCTTAAGATTTAAAAGCAAATGAGAAAAGGGAGGATTGACTCATTTTCTAACACACACAAACAGTATATCCAGTATATCATCTGTGCATGCAGCAACATTCAGTCATTCATTTTCATTCATGTTTTGATCCACTGAAAGAAAATTGACCTTGCTCTGTTTGAAGGTAGATTTCCCTGTCAGACTCTTTCTCCTCAAACAGGGAGAAACCAGATTACTGTTCCTCCGTGGTTTTCCAGGCGTTGTAGCTCAAGTAGCTACTTCCTGCATAGCACAGTGTGTTCAGAAATGCAAAGAACTGAGGAGAGGTGAAAAAGGATTAAAAGGATTAGATTTTACTATCTTTGATTATATTCTGCAAAATGAGGATTCACATGTTAGATATTCTACTCTTATGAGCAATGCACCTTGATTTCCTTACTGCTATTAGACCAATCTAGTACCTCCCCAAGTGTTAATTTTGATTGATTTTAAAGTTTTTTTTTTTTTNAAAAAAAAAAAAAAAAAAATCAGTGTTTGCCTAATTGAGTTTGTTCCTTCATTTAATTAACATGTCTTTCTTGCATTCAAGACATTTAGGACAGAAATATAACATACTGTTAGAAACTATATGATAGTTTACCATGAGTTGTTCAAGCACACTGTACAAATAATTACAATATTTCCAACAGCATCTGAAGGCAGCAGCTGCTTGTGCACAGTGCAGTTAGTCACTTTATCTGTTTATTTTGTAAATCCAAAGAAGCCTAAATGGGCACTTCAGCTGCTTTGCTGACAAACAGCTGCTTCAGTATTTTTGGCATGAAGGTCAATAAATAAAGACATAACTTACTGCAGATGCTGCCCAGCAGTTGTAATTGTGGCGCCCTCTAATGGCCTGCCCAACTGAGAGAGCATTTACTATTGCGGTAACCAGATACAGAGCTGTAGCACAAGTGTGAAAACACAGGGATTGGAAGAAACAAAGACAAAAATAATGTTACAATCATAAATAGAGAGATACAGGAAGACAGATTTGAGCCGTGTGTGTCTGTGTGTGTGTGTGTGTGTGTGTGTATTACCAGTGTTGTCCAGGGCACCTGTGGTATCCTTTTATGAGCTTCAGTGAGGTAAATTATAAACAGGCAGGCAGTCAGAACCCAGCATGAGACAGCCAGAAACATCATCCAACCATGAGCGGATACATGAAAGTACTCTGTACCTCCAATCAGAATCCACACTAACATACCACAAACCTGAGGGAGGAGAGGAGAGGAGAGGAGAGGAGAGGAGANTTTTTTTTTTTTTTTTTTTTTTTTTACCTCAGACACTTGAGTTATCTCTGATCAGAAGTACATGGTTAGTATGTCACAGTTTAAATTCTGAGTGAAAGTTGTGAAGGAGTTAATGTAAGATTAAGAGAAGACAGGATAGAAAAAAGAAAAGAGGAGAGAGAAGGAGGAATGATACAGTCGTTTGGGGAGTTTTCCATTGATTGTTAAACTCAGTTACACTAAGTGAAGATGATGTTTGTAAAAACTGATATTTTTCGTGAACTGCTAACTAAACAAATACAGGTATCACCTATTTGATTGTACTAATTAAAATTCATGAGGATGGAATGGAAATGAGACCTGACAGGCATGAGACGGAATAGCTCAGCAGGATTTAGCTAACACAACTTTGCCAATTAAAAAAAAAAAAAACAAAAACAAAAACTATTGTTTTGTGTAACTTTTGTCCCTAATTTCTGCTGTGCACTCTACTGTTGTTTTGTTTCATAAATAATTCCCAAATCCCTTGAAGGCAATAACACCCATCTCTTCTGAAATTAAACTAAACCTCTTTTCTCCCAGCACAATTCCAAACCCGCCCTTCCTCTTTCACAACAAAGACTGGATGCTTCATATCACAGGAAGTAAATGTTTCTGGTGTGAAACTTTACTGTGAAACAGGGTTGGCACTTGGCAGGATTACTAAAGTGGAATCTGTCACAAATCTCCTGCTGCAATCTACTGTTTAACATCTTCAGTGCTTTTAATTGATTTGACAATTAGATTCTGGATTTTTTTTTTTTTTAATTTAACATTGCAATACCTTGCAATCAGATTCCTCTACCCACGTAATCATGTGCTGCCCAGCCTCTGCATGGCAGCCAGCCAGCCTGTATTTAGAGAAAGACCAGCCTAATTTGTTCCCACAGCTGATTTGGAAAGGAAGAGAGACAAAGAGAGAGGAAGAACTGATTTTTTTTTTTTTTTTTTTTTGTGGTGTGTCTTTAGTGACCTTCCTTTTTTACAGAAACACAGTCACATTTTATGTATGTACATTTCTCATGAGAAAAGTAGTACAGAAATACTGTACATAAATCAATTTATTTTATGAGTATTTTTCACAATAAATAAAAAAAAGATAATAATAATTTAATATCACAACACATTGCATTTTAGTATTACTCTTTTTTTGTTTTTCTTATTTTCTAATCCATAATTATATGTGTTATGGGTACAGTTTTAGAGTATTATTGGCCCAAACATGAACTCTGACACTTGAGAAGTGTGTGTACATTTAAAAAGCTGGCCATTTTCTCCTGTAGTTTCCTTAAAAAAAAAAAAAAAAAAAAAAAAAAAAATTCTAACATTAACAAATTAAAGTCAAATTTATACTTACAATTTCAGCCATTAGGAGTATTCCTTTAGCAGTTGTTGTGAAATGCTGGTCGAAGGCCAAGATGGAGGTGGAGGTGGAGGTGTATTGTGGTCCTGAGGGACTCCTGCAGGTTGGAACCACAGCAGCTCTCTCCATACTGCACTGACATTACAGTCTGATGGTTTCACTGAGGCTGGTGCTGTAGTGGAGGAAGTTTTCTTCCTGTCCCAGACTCCAGAAAGGACACCCCACTCCATACTGTTTAGTAGACACATAAAAAAAAACAATTACCAACTGCCAGATTGTAAAGATAAATTATAGTAGTGGTTGTTTTTTTTTTTCTTTGTTGGATATTCAAATTCTATGCCAAAAATTAAAGCTGCAATAATTAATTTTTGGCCTCGAGACCACAGAAGTTCAAACTCATCTGAGAAACTGAATTCTGACTTTATCGCCTAATAAAGTTTAAATGGTTTATGTGTTAGCAAACAGCTGATACTTACACATTCAGCAGACACAGAGGAGCTACATTATCATCCCACTGGATTTGTCTTTCTGCCCACCTGATGAATATAAGTCCAGTATTCACTCTTTTAGTATTATTTTATCACCTTCATTCGATTTATCCTTATTTTCTTGACTCTAGCTATGGACAACTCATTTTAATACAGTTTTATTTAGATCTTAGACTTAGACATGGTTACATTTAACTGTTTATTATTACTGTTTAGCTCAAGCTGTGATACCTTTGTGACATTCCTTAGAAAAGATGTGTTGCTTTCCTCCACAATCAAAGTATGTGATTTGCGAGCGCAATGTAATATTTGAAGGATGAAAATGATTAAATGGCAGGAATAAATTTCTTAACTTAATGATGGTAAGATGATATAGATCGATTCAACTCCTAGTTTTTCAACTACAGACTGAGTCACAAATTTAGATGTTAGTGGGACCATGATGTCCATCAGATTAGGGATATAACAGCAATGTTCCTTCTGCAGCTTTTATTCCTAGGTTGTCATGTTGCAGTGATACATAGTAACAAACTTTAATCTCTGAAGATTTTATTTAGGAGTTTAGACACATCACTAGAGTTAACAAATGCCTGCCAAATATGGAGAGTTGTAATAGGGGCGGTGAGTGTCTTCATCCACCAGGGGGCAGTAGGTCCACATGTTCAGAAAGTCATGCAGGAAACCTTACTTAAACAGTCCTAGGAACAAAAGACGCAAGGGTGAGGCCTAAAATACTCATTTTGTTTTGATTTCATTGAATTATTCAATGAAATTATTTCTTTGAAGAGGAGGCAGTATTAAGATCACATTTTGGCAATAGTTTATAAATTTACCTGGCATTAGATTTATGCTTACCTGTTAATGTACACTGCCCTCTGCACATGTGCAGTAGACCTACCTGCATTTATACTGTAATAACTTTAATATTTGAGTGTTTGAGAATATGTATGTGAAGGTGAGAATTAAGCTACATTAAACTACATTGGTATACAAATATCACCTTCATTTTAAGATAAAATCACCAGTAGATCTTGTGAATTACAAATGAATTTCAATTTGTATTTGCCTTTAAACCACATAACTAGTACAATTATAAGCCTTACAGGCAATAAACAGTTCACTGGGTAGGAGTGAGTGAAATAATCAGGTGACAGTGAATTCAGCTAAAAAGACCTACAGAGTCAAACCAGTCTCACGTAATGACAATGAAGCTGACAAGCGAGGATGAGTGCAAACAAAACTGAGGGATTTATGGAGATGGATCCCCAACTCTTCCTCCTTACCATCATATATGATGACCAGAAACCTTTACATTAAGATGCTTTGTGGTATCTGCCAGTCAATAGCCTGTCCCACGCATTATCTGACTTAAACATTTTACACGCATTATCTTAAACTACTCGATGGACATTCTGCCCTGCTGAGCACATTCTGCTCTGTAGAGCAATATATCCACTGCAGCAATCCATACTGCATTACACTTTCTCTCTTTACCTTTCCCTTGCTCTCTCGCTCCTTCTCCAGCCACTGAAGCCATATAGGTCAGTTGTTGTATTCATACAGTAAGTGCAGTAAAAGAAAATGTCCAGCCAAAGCTTTTCTGTATTCTATACTTGAAGACGTTAGAATCAATCTTTGAGACCAATAGATTTTCTGTTTGAGCTGTTGACCAGCTAATTATCACAGGAGGTCTGGGGTCATTTCACTTTCAGTTTATTAATTAAAAATGGAAACACAATCTCAAAATCATTTATGAATATCAGAGCACATTTTCATTTATTTTTTGATATGTGACCACCTTCAGAACGCTTAGATTTTTAAAAGAAATCCACTTCTCTTGTGATTTGTGTGTGAAATATTCTGGTTTGTAAGATCAGTGGCTTTTCTGAAGTGGTTAATTGATTTTTAATATCTCTAACAGTATCTTGGTTTGATATAAGTTGTGTTTGTAGTAGTAGTTGTAGCTCCATCGTACAAAAAAAAAAAAAAAAAAAAGAAAGAAAAAAGAAAAATGGGGGAAAATGATCACATAAGCTATTTTTGTCCCTTAAGTAGACCTAGTAGGAAAAAAAAAGTCCAGCAATTTGTGATCATATAACCCACATGAAACACGTTTTTGACTAAGATGTGCTCTAAAAATGTGCTAACTGCACAGTATCTGTGTTGACTGTATGAATAATTGAAGCCAGGACTCAGTAGAGTAGACTCTGCTTGGCCACTCACACGGGAAAACAATGAATGATGACACGGTCAGTCAAAGTTACTCTAAAGTTACCTGAGCGCTTTCTTGCTCTCTCAGTACCTCTCCATCATCTTCCTCCTCCAGCCCTCTTTCTTCCCACCCCTCCACCCTAAAACACATTTCTTTATGGTTTCTCTTTTTATAGCTCTAATCATCCTGCTCCATTGTTTGTCCAGACATTCACTTTCATAACAGCATAATGAAAACTGAGACACAATTAGACAAAATTAGACATGCTGAAGTGCTGCTGTTGAGAGAACAATTTAGCATTTATCACTTGCAGCATGTGCTTAACTACTGAGCTGACATTAAGTACTGAACATGCTGCATTAATTGACATTTTGGCTGTCGAAATTAAACTTTTATATTCACAGATTTGTAGTGGCGATAGAGTTTTGCAAATGAAACTGTAGATAAGTGAAGCATAGATGTGAGTGAATGTTTTTTTTTTAGGGCAGGAGATTGGCCAAAAGACCTAAGGCAATGGAGGCAAAGCTAATACAAGAAAATCCATCAAAATATGAACTACCTGATCTTATCTCATCACTAAGGAACAGTTCAGATATTAGTGGCATTGATGATATCAGTGAATACCTTGTAGATGTAGCCAATGTGATCTTACACAGCCCCAGTCATAATTAATGACATTAGAGCAGGATTTATTTAAAACTCTGTATTCCACCTTTAATACCATCAAATACAGAAATGATTAATGGTTTAACTAAGGGCATACATTTATTTTTCCCTGCTTAATGTGATTTTTTTTTTTTTTTTTTTTTNTTTTTTTTTTTTTTTTTTTGCTAATGCTCTTGGCCTTTTGGTTCAATAACAGAGGGCGAATTCAATGGTGATAATGGTGATAATAATTAAGTTAAATGAAGTTTTTAGTTTGCCTATCGTAAAGTATGTCCACAAGTTCAATAAGGGAAATTTGTTGTGTAGGTAAGTAAAGCAGCAGCTATGTAGAGTAAATCCCTTCGGTGATAGATTGAATTCAATTTAGTGGATGAACTTGTACCACACCACAGAATCAGTAATCCAACTCAGAACAAGCTTAGAACTGTTGTTGTCTGCCATACTTTAGTCACATCACAGCAAAGTATGTATTATTTCTCTGATATCTCAGTAAAAAAAAAGCTAAATTCATTACATCATCAGATCAAATCATCAGACTGAACTTTAATCTTAGAGACGAGTTTGAATTTGTTGTACCTGGGAACTGGGAAGTCGTACCTCTGAATTATGTCATTTACAACGGCTGTGCCTTCGAGCTAAGCAAAGAGGGTGACAACAGTGCCTCCAAGAAAACTTTTGTTTTTGCCCTGTTGAACCAAAAGAAGCTACGTTTTAACATTTATGAGCTATTTGCCTGTCTGCATGCTGATTGATTTAAAGAAAATGCTTCTAAATGTTCATTTCTGAATAGAGAAATTACTGAATGAATACTATGAATAGAGCCATATTGAAATAATGTCGTTAATGAACTTGGGGTTGAGGAACCTTACATGACTTTCTGAGCAGGAATTCTGAGTTGAGCGGGCATTTTGTTTGAATTTTTCGAGTTGGAGGTTGGAAATTTCAAGTTCTGAGTGCAAGTTTGCAGCATTAGTAAACAAAGACAGCAACGTGTCTCAGGTCTCACAGAGTTACTCAGCCAAGAAATCTTGTTCATTTTCATAGAAATTTAACTACAAAGAGAAAATCAATGGAACTACTATGCCTGATTCAGGAGAAAACGGTGTCATAGACAAGAAAAGATGGAGTTGTGCTTTTTGTTGCTGAGGCTGTAGCCTAAAGTGGATGGAAAGTAAGTTTTACATCTGTGCTAGAAATGAGGTTTCATTTATTTTTTCATCCCCTCATTTTTGTTTCCCAACATTGTCTTTGTTGCTTCCTTGTGTTCTTTTCCTTCCTGTAATTCTCCCTCTCTTGTTCTTTTCTTCATCACAGTGTTTAAATTCTGCTGCTGTGACACACGCTGCTCACTGTTGTCAGCTGCTGTCTCTCTCACACACACACTGCATTTAGTGAAACTCTACATGTGTATGCTAAAATGTAAATAAACTGAACTCTGCCTGAAGCCCCTCTCCTTCACACACACACACACACACACACTAATAAATGTCTGCAAGCCCAGATGCTGCACCGTAATTGGCCACTGTGGCTCCCCGCTGCGGCAGAGATATTTTTAATGCACACACTTAAAGGCATACACACACACACACACACACACACACACAAACCCTAATCCTTGCCTCTGCAACATCTGCCACATCCCCCAACACGTGCTAGTTAAATGCAACCACACACACACACACACACCGACACACACACACACACAGTAACCATACTGGCAGCCCCTCCCTGTTTTAACCACTAGCCCTGACATCAGTTCTAAATAAAGTGATATGTGGTGGTTCAGAGAAAGGCAGAACCTCGCCCACTGAGGCAACAATTGCTGCTTTTTCATCTGCAGCAGATTTTCCTTGGACTGATTTCTTGGCTGTGGAAAAGCTTCTGGAACAGCGTTTGGATCATGTGACACGAAACATCTCCACTGGAACTTGTAGTGAGAGTGCATTGAAATTCTTAGAAACAGCATGCAGGTCATGTGACACGAACATTTCTACTAGAACCAACTTGCTCTTCTTTGGGACAGCATGTGGACTGCTGGGCATAAAATGCTTCCATTTATACAACATTTTCCGTAACATATAACAAAACTGATTAAACAATTTGACTCAGTGCACTCACTTACTCTCACCACGTCTGTATCCTACCCTCTTCACCTTTCCTTTCCTATTCCTCTCTCATTTATGCTCTTCACCTCCTCAGTCTTAACTTCATTTTCACCAGAGGTCTTAGGGAGTCACTTTGCTGTCAGCATTAACATCATCGTTCAACTTCCTCAAGGTCAGACCTTTCCTCATGACAGAAAGAAACTATTAAATAATAACTCCATCCCTTTAAAATAAAATGTCTCCTGAAACACTGGTCACTATTGTTGAATTTTAGTGATAGATTGTTTAATTTAGTGTGATATTGTTTAAAATTTGGGATTTATTTTTTATTTTGAAATTATTTCTTGGTGGACTAAAAAGCGTGTTTTTGCAAATTGTTTGGGATTGACAGTTTGTTTGAAATTGATAATTCTGTGCTTGGCACATGTTTTTGGTAATGATGCCTCAAACGGCAGCGTTTCTAAAATAACATTGGATTAAACTGACAGGACAGTCTAAATGTGCACATCCCTGTGTTTTTGGTGATAGCTTTAAAATGTCAAAAGGTTTTTGATAATACAATTAAACATGACAGATGTGTTTTTGTAATATTTTTTGGCAGGATTGTTGAAGAAAATATTGTGTTTAATGGAAGGAGTCTTTTNTTTTTTTTTTTTTTTCATTTTTATGCAGAGTAGTTTTATCCAAGAGCCAAGAGGCAGGGTTGCTTTGTCCAGGCTGAGAGAGAGAGAGAGAGAGAAAGAGAGAGAGAGAGAGAGAGAGAGAGAGAGAGAGAGAGAGAGCTACAGAGAGCTGTAGCTATCTGCTGAAATATTCATGTTAGTGCCAGCAGCTTTTCCATTCCCCACTCAGCAGGGGGCTGCTGTTTGACATCCAGCTCGCTCTCCCTTTCTCTCTCTCTTTGCTTGCCCCTCCCTTCATCCCTCTGTCTCTCTTAACTAGTAAGGTTAGCAGATAGAGTAGAAGCTCACCCAGAAATGGATGTCCTCTATCTGTCTTTGTCTCTCTCTCTATTTGCGTCACCCTCTCGACTATGCCTCTTTTGCTTGGTCCCTGTCTGTAAGTCGGTACTGTGATACTGGGAAGGATAACACAGATGGACAGAGAGAGACAGAGAACACACGCACACACACACACATGGAGAGAAAGAGAGGAATAAACACGCAAAGATGAACAGTAAGAAGAGAGAGAGGGGTTGAGAGAGACCTGCTTGGACTGAATTCTGGGTAGCAGAATCAGAAAATGGCTCCTGATTGTAAACCTGGCAAAGTGGTAGCAGAGTGTTTGGCTCAACTTGGCTATTTCCCAACTCCCTCACCTGACACTCATGATGCTTCAGCCTGGGGTAGTTAGACAATAATAACAGAACAAATGGAAGCCAATAAATATTAGCAGACAAGGAGTTTTTCAACATCGATTCAATTAAACACTGATTAAATTAGCAATCTAATTAGCTTTTCGATTTCATGTGTGCGATTATATTTAGATTCAATAATAATTATTCAGCCTCAGCTTGTTCTTTATGCACATCATTACTGTACATTTGTCTAAAAAGTGGATGTTTTAAGCCACAGTGTTGAAAATTCCTTAGAGATAGGCATATAAATGTATTCCAGTAATAATCAGATTTGATCTGCGTAGCTGTGTATAACTCATATTTTTGGCAGCAGACACAAATAAATAAAACCTTGGGTTGCCAGGATTTTGTCATCAAACAGTTGTAGAGAACAGTGGATTCAATGTTTCTAATATATCCCTTTTAAAAAAAGATCTCCTAACGTTGATTTTAATAGAATTGCATCATCCAGGAAATATGGAATGGGAAGAAAATAGTTTCCAAATAAATTTGTGAAATTATTCATATGGTTACATGATAAGAAGACAAACAAATTATTGGATATTTGTCTCTTTTGGGCTGTAGTGTACAGTGAAGAGGATATGAGCAGATATTTTTTCAGTTATAATCTCAGTTTCATCTCCAAGGCTTCATCAGAAATTAAATGAGATATGACACCTTCCTCACCACTAACCCTGTAAGGGAAAACTCAGCATTACTTTCAGGCTATAATGGCTTTTAATAAATGAAGTCGTATATGTAGCCCTACTCTTCTTGCTGACACATGGATAGTCTACCATTAAAATGATTATCGCAATTACAGTAAATATTTATCCATCTCAAACCATTTGCCGTAGAGGGCTGAGAGTCTTCAAGGAAAGGATTCTGAGCAGATAATGAGATTTTTGATTTGCTGCACAAAGATGGAGTGTGTTGCTTGGTTTATAAAATGTATCAACAGGCATGAAAAACTATTTTTGTTACTTGGACAATTTTACTTTCAACTAAAATCACTGGAATCCATGACTGGTCATACTTCTGACCTCTGAATTTTGAGTGTGGAGCTTTCAAAGAGTGAGGGAGGCAGCAAACTTCACCCGACTCATATCTCTACAAGCTCTGGACCTCAGAAAGCTTCTCAGAGGAGGAAATCAGTTCCTATGGGGATCAAAATTGTCAACATGATGCATATTAGATCCTATGTTTTTGCATAAGAGTAATAGCAGTTTATCTATTTTAGTATCATCTTTCTGAGATGTGTGTTAAGTATACACCTGACCTGTCTTGTTGCAGGTAGATATTTGCCTTGCAACTCTCAGCCTACACTTACACTACAGCTCTTGGTGTCCAATCCCAATCCAGTTGCTTATATACAATTTTCTGATCATCTCTTTACATCTTCTTATTAATTGGCCCATGTCCAGTTTAGACCTGTAACAACCTGCATGTGCAAACAAGGGCTTAGTTTCCAAGATGTCGCAAATCAGACAAATATACTTATACAAGCTAGTGATTTCTAAAGCATCTTTAAATGTCTATAATACTCTAATGTCTTTCTAAGGAGGAGGAGGAGGAGGAGGAGGAGGATTACTTTCACTTGCTGCAGCATGAACATGGTGTCAATAATTTATCTCTACTTTGGTGCACAAGGATTGATTGATTTGATCAGAGGTCATTGATTATTATCATCACTGATTCTCTATCCTGTTCCCAGAGAACCACAGAACTGCACATTTTCCATCTGTCCCTCCTCTTCCCACACTTGATTAGCTAAATCATGTTATGATGTGCAAATGAATGTGGCCAAAAACAGATCTGAGAATATTGAATTCTATGTGCTATTTCTTACATGTTCACAACATATAATATATCCAAAATGTGCCTCATGTGAACTAAAAAAAATTGGATTGCTTGTACCTGGTGGTAAAAATGTACTTAATATAATTTAAAAAGATATTATCTATATTTCTAACAGCAAACAACTAGGAGACAAATTATTACAGTGATGTTGCTTGGTGTTCACTGTGCTCTATCTGGAAATTGGACCAAAAATTTTTTATATTCACACATACACCCACATGCAAAATGACTTCTGATCATTGCAGCACAATCTGTTTTTGTTGCTGTGTTGGTCTTGAATACATCAGTTTGAATAAAGATCAACATTGCTCATTACCTTTTACATTAATACTGAACAAAAATACACAAAGGAATAAATATGTGCAGATGTGATGCAGAACGATTCTCGGTTGAAACAGTTACTACAAATGCACTAATTCAGTGTCAATAGGAATTGTAAAACAAAGGAGGAACTGATTAAAATCCGGTATAAATTGGTGAAAATTGTTTTGTGAGCTTTGAGGCATATCATGTATCATAACTGTTTTATTATTAGTTTCCTTATTCTTTAGCAGGCCAGCTCCAGAGTACATTCTGCTGTTGACCCCTCTCTGAGCTGCTTGTTGATGAGCTCCAGTTAAAGCAGATTTTCCTCACAGTGATAATTAAAGTACCCCACCACAACTCAGTGTTTGGAAATGTGTGTTACAGTGTGTGCGTATGTGTATGTGTGTGTGTGTGAGCCTGGTTAGTTTTCCATCTGCAGATATGGCTATCATCATACAGTTCCAAGTGCTCGCCCCAGGCCAAGATAAGGACCAATAGTGAACTGATAATACTACAGCTAAAAATGTCTGTGCACGTGGGTGTTTCTGTAAAAAAGTGTGTGCAGGAATGTGTGTCTGTGCTGTATGTATGTTATATGTATGTTCTGAGCTAAAGTGTGTGTGCCTTGTGCATTCATATAGACAACATGACTGTGAAGGAGCTGTTTCTGTGCTCATGCGTGTGTGTGTGTGTGTGTGTGTGTGTGTGTGTGTGTGTGTGTGTGTTTAATGGTCTGTTTAGTGTTTCATGGTGGTAAATCGTTCATTCTGTCTCATCTCACACACTGCCAGGCAGCAGAGTCTGTGCTACCCTGATAACACACACAAACACACACAGACACAGACACACACACAAAATCACACATACAAGTTTTACTCACATACATTTTAAACACTCTCACATGCACACACGGAGGCCACAGACACCCACTCACCCATATCTCTCTCTCTTTCTCTCTTTCTCTCTTTCTCTCTCTCTCCCTCTCTCTGTCTCTCTCTCTCTCACACACACACACACACTCTCTGTCTGTAACATATCATAAAAAGTTCTGAAACCAACCAAACACCTTGAGAAGCTGCATGAACCACTTATATTTTTAATATTTTGAATTGAATGAGAATTATAACTTTTTTTTTTTTTAATTAGCATTTCTCTGTGAAAAACTATCAACCCAGATTACATAGAGTGGTAACATGGATGCTTTTGGATGATTGAGTGGCTTCAAAGTGTCACAAATAAGGCTCAGAGTTCTCTTGTTCAAAAGTAAAGCTCAGCTGTGAGCATTAATCACACACAAACTCAAAACCTGTATCAACATTAAGTTGCAGAAGATTTTTAACAATGCTGAAAATTGATAGAACTGTGTGCATTTACACATACGGTATTATGCTTTACAGGTATCTCTCTGGCTCTCCTGACAGGTTTTGTTGCACCTGCAAGGGTGGGACAATGAAAACCTTTAAAGGACCATGCTGGTGATCGTGCATGTTTGAGCCTAATATATTCAATTTTCATACACGTAATGCTACTGACAATCATTTCCCAAAGCATACTACTGGAACAGTGAATTTATTTATTTTTTCCTACCTTCCAGACCGCCATTGGCTTCAGTTTAATCTGATATGCTATTAAAATGAACTTGTTGATACTTGAAATGTTCTTGGGATAATCCATCATCACAAAAAAGATGTGTATTCAGGTTTTTTTTGTTTTGTTTTGTTTTTTTTGAAGTTATGTAATTTTAGCGTTTAAGCGCAATAAAAAATATGAATATAGTCCCAAAGAAGACCTGTGTTTATGAAAAATTTAAACAACCATGACTTCATAAGGCTGCGTAACTATTAGCAGGCAAAACATCGATTTTTAAGGTGGATGTACCGCTTGAATATTTGATTTTGAAAGATTAAGAGATTTTGCAAAATATCAGTAAAGCTGAAATATGGTTTTGTCCTTTGGAAAATTACTGTCAGTAACATAGCATGTATGAAAATTTAATATATTAGGCTCAAACATGCACAATCACCTGTATGGTCCTTTAACATCCTAGATGGGAAGCAGATGGAGCTTGATGACCAGCAAACCTCCAGCAGATTCTGAGCAGCTTCCACTTAGAAAAGGTCAAACCAGCAACTAACTAGCTAAAAGGTGTAGCTGTGTGGATGCCATTCCAAAACATTTGAATTTAGCCACATTAGCATTAAGCTGTAATATGGCATAGCTGATTTAACTCTGCCTGCCCAAAACATTGCTTACATTTTCCACAACTAAACTAAAAGTCCACAGCACAATGATAAAAACATCAGTTCGTTTTACCTTTTCTGCCTGAGGAAAACAGTAAAGAATTGATAGGAGCAGAGGTGCAAAAGGAAAGAAAGTGGGCTGATAATGGGGGTAGAAAGGAGTATAGAATGAAGCGGAGAATATGAGGCATGAAAGAAAGAAAGTGCAGGAGTGGAGAGAGCAGAGTAGGAGAAATAGGGGAGAAACAGATAAGAGAAGAGGAGAGATGGATGGATTGGATAAGAGCAGAGGAGATGGAGGAGAGGGCCTGGATTCTAGGAGGAGAAAATGGAAACAGGAGCAGATGAGAGCAGGAAAGATAGCTGAGTGGAGGAGAAAGAGGGAGCAATCAATCATTCTAGCATGGAGGTTATTAAGCTATTGAACTTATATACAGTAGTAATAGACGGCAATGAACCATGTGTATGTGTGAAAGTCCATGCGTGTGTGTGTGTGTGTGTGTGTGNGGGGTAATATTGCTGGCTTTTAATGGTAATTTCAGCCTGTCAGTCTTCTAAAGGCCATCGCTGTGGGCCATCAGCCAGCCACACACACTGCAAATGTCACCATCATCACAGTAGGCTGTGCGTGTGTATGTGTGTGTGCGTGCGTGTATGTGTGTTGCGAAAAAGTGTATGTGTCAGTGCATTCATGTTGAAATTACTCTCCTGCTTTACTGCTCAATCAGTTTCTGTCTGTCTCTTGAGTTTTTCTGCGCGTCTCTCACGGGCAGATATTCGTTCTCTCTTTCCCTTTGTTCTTCACTTTCTCCTCCTCCTCCTCCTCCTCCTCACTCCATATTGACAAGTCAGGCTGTAAATATTTACATGTACCGAAACCCCATCGATCGATCTCTGTCCATTTCTGTCTCACTCTGACAGAGATCAGTTATGTTCCCGTCTCTCTCTCTCTCTCTGTAATTGCTTCTTTTTTCCAGCAGTTGTTCATTATTTATGTCATCTCTGTCTCAAAGCAATGTTAACATTTCTTTTAAGCAACTGACAGGCAACAATGTCTGTCATGTGAAGAAAATGTTTTAGCTAAACCATTGATAATGCATGGTAACATGGTGGTCAAAGGAAACTTTGGAATTTTCTCTTGAAAAATATAGCTGATTTCAGGTATTTTTGGAAACCTGTAGTTCAATGAGTGCTGTCAGACCTAAGATTCAAAACTGAATTATTACTTTTCCTAGAGCTATGCAGAGTAGAAAGTTCCTTGCTGGCATTCACACTGCTTCAAGTACCTTATTAGAAGCTTTGAAACCTCGCCATTGCAATCTAAACATATTTTTAAAATGGCAGTTATCTGGAAGCCCATGTCTGATGTATCAGCCATGTTCGGTCTGCAAGCTCTGCCCAGCAATAGTTCTGATAACAAAACGAGTCCTGTTTCCTTGGTGTGAAATGAAGGAAAGATCCTGAACTCCTGAGAAAAGATCCTGATGTGATGATGTGCTTCGCTAAGCTTAGCTTGTTCGACAGAGCACAATATTAAATATTATGATGCAGCATTTCTCATCCATTGTGTGTTCTTCAGGCTGTTGGATTGTGTAGAAACACGTTAATGACCTGAACACTGTTATTGTGACTCTCATCATATATGCTGCGTTTCTGGAGTAAACAATTCTTTTTATTCATTCAGCAAGTACTCATTAATGTGAACTACTTTTTTTCCCTGCAAACCATCATGTTTGCTGAGCTGTGATATATTTGAAAACTAAATAACGAAGAAGCTTCAAGTGTTTTATTACCATCTGACTTACTGGCACACATTCTGTTGTGTGATTACAACAGTTTGCCAACAAGGTGAAAAATTGGATCACAGACACTGACAACTGTTTGTGAAAATTACACTTTATCTTACAAAGTAGTCATGAGAGAGTCATGGCGTTGAAAAGCTAAATGCATGTGGTATGAGGCGTGCTGGTTTAATGCCTCACTATGGACTTAGAGAGCTTCCAACTGACTGAATAGGAATTAGACTCCATTCAACACCAAGGCAAAAGAGGGCCCAGCGCTGTATTGTCCTCAGAGAGATCAATGACATTCTTGTTCTTTGAGCACACAGTTAATCTGTCTGCCCTCCCATATGAAAATCTGTCTGATCTGAGCTGATTTAAATATAATATTACCCTTAGACAGCCAGGAAGATATTCATTGCTAAGGAAATAGGTCTTGGGGTATATTTTTTCTATTATATAGTTTAATTCAGAATTACAAGTCTATAGATATTTTACATATCTAATGGGCTCATCTGAAGAATTTTGGAATTCAGACTGTCAAAGTTTCAATTTTCTGTTTATCAGGTTTGTCAGCAAGATGTTGGTTCAAGTTTATGATCATTTTAAGTAATGTTTGGTCCACCTCCCTTAACATACGTAATTGAAACCGTTTCTGTGTAAGTGTGTATGTGTGTGTGTTTCAGGGATGAACACTGTTGGTTGCTGTTTGAGCATCTGTTTAGGATGTGTATATATGTCAAAGAACAGACAGGATGGATGGATGGTTGGAAGACAGCATATAGAGGTGAACAAATGGGGCAGAGAAACTGAGAAAGAAAGAAAAAAGAAGGAAGAGGAGGAAGAAGAGAAGGGCTCTTCACAGCTGATGCTGCTCTGAGCCAGAGGGTTCCAGAAAAAAACACACATAGCCCTCACTACACACAAACAACACACACACACACACACACACTGGTCCATTCTTGACACAGATATGCACATGAACACACAAACACACAGGTGGGACTTAGTAGTGCACTGTGCCAATCTGCCGTGCCCCTGGTCCCCTCTCAGGAGGCACACACAGGCATCTAGCCATGCCAAGACTGGCACAGGTCCCACACACACACACACACACACACACGCTACCCTGATAATGCAATGCCTGCAGCAACAATGCATCATGAGAATGTGTGTGTGTGTGTGTGTGTGTGTGTGTGTATGCGTGTGTTTGCTTTTCTTCATTTCCATAGACCACAACATATAAATACTAAGGAACTGGGAACATATAAAAAGCACTGTGTTTTTGCATGTGTTCACATGTTTTGTTAGGGTGTGGTGTAAGCCTGAATTCAACTAAACATGATGGGATCCGATCCCTGAGCAGACCGGTCCTGTCAGAGAACTCTTTTATTTCCAAATAGAAACAAAGAGCGTGAACGTATTATTGGAACATATTACATTTGTGTGCTATGTACAATATATGTCACTTAATTTTAGCACCATATGTTATTTGTTTTACATTATGCTATGGGTTCTTTTTGGAACTAAACTTTGAAACTAAAATAGGAATTACTTTAGCTGGAACTACCTGGAGAGTAGAAACTGCACGGCTCACATTTCCACCATGCTTCAAGTTCCATGAAGATTATGGAAATTAGAGCAAGTGACGTCAATAACCTAAACCTCGCTGTTGCTGTTTTGTTGTGTAAATAAAATGTGTGATTAGGCTGAGAGAAGCTGGTGACCTTACATCTGACCAGTCAACGATGTTCTGTCATTTCGAGCTCAACATAGCAGTTCCAAAATAATCAGAGTACCAACCTTATCGGAGCTAAAAGATGGTTCATGATGATACCTTTTATTTCTTTTCTTTCATCTTTCTGTACAGTTTCACAAATGTTTGCGTCACTGTGTATGCATGTGCACAAGCATGAGAAAGAAGCAGGCTGGGAATTAAAATACAAATCTGTGTTTTTGTGATTTTGGCCTAAGGTCAGCTGCTTAACTTGCTGATATGGGTCTGTTTGAGCAACTTCAGACTGATGCAGAACACGAGTATGGAGTGTTGTGTTAAGATCACGGCATACTGATATTAATATATATAACACAAGAGTTTTGCTGAGAGACAGTGAAACCTTCTCTTTGCTAAACACTTTTAATGCCCTACTCTTTCATAAGAGAGTGGCCTAATAAGCACAGGCTACTTCATATTATTTTAGATTTATCAACGTAAATGAAAGAACAAGGTCAGCAGTGAGCCGCTATAAAGTTTTAATTATTTGCTAAGTCAGTTCATTAGACTCTTTTATTCATGGCAGAAAAACCTGTAATGAATCAGTCTCTGCTGAAAATTGACCTTGCTGCGAAGAAATAACATTGGCTGATAAAACTCTCAGTCTTTTGGAAACCAGAAGCAGCGGTTTGTTCCATACAGAAAAATGACTCAGCCAATGTACCACATGTATACCATAAGGCCACATGGTCAAATAATGATAAGGCTTGCTGCCCATATCATTTATGTTGTATTAATGCTGACCTGCAAAGATTATTGCAGATGAACAAAATCAAACTGCTACATTTCCAGTTCTTTGCTAACATGCGACACATATTGGATATGCGTTATGAACGTGTGAACAGTTAAAAGAACCATATGAAACTGGATATTCTCAGATCCATGTTGGGCCACATTCATATGCAGAAATTAATCTGATATGTATGGGATGTCTGGAAATGTGACTCTCACCCAAACACACAGATCACAATTTCCTTGCAATTCCGATTCACACGTCATAACATGTGACATACTCTTCCCTCATATGAATGACATAGCAGTGATTATAACTATTGATCTAGAAAGTAATAGCATTTATACTGTAATTATTTCTGACTCATTTGTGTTCATTACAATGTTTCATTACTCTCTTTTTTCAGAAACTAAACCCTAATTTGTGCCTCAGGTTGCTTTAGGTCATGGAAACAAATTTTCCTTTAGACTTTATGGGTTTATATAAATTTCTCCGCTTCTACTTCATCACACTTTGAAGAATGCTTCATCATTTCCTTCTCCAGGGACACTTCAACCTCTAAAGATATAGTTTGCTGATCCAACAAGGCAGATTTCCCACTCAAATCTAATTTCTAAAACAAAAGCCATGAGTGCTGCTGCTCCTCTGTTCTGCTGTTCTGTTCATTCTCCCCGTGTTGCTAATGTCATTGTCACTGTCCTTTAGGCCAATTATTCAGGGGGTATTGTCTTAATAGACTACATGTTGTTTCAGCAATCAGTGCCGTTCTCTGTGTGATTGTGTGCGTGGAATCTTTGTGTGTAAGTGTGTGTATGATTCATTATCTGATGCGATAAGCATCTCTGCAGTGGAGCTCAGGGTGGAGGGGATAGCAGAGATGGAAAGATAAAATGGAAAGAAAGAAAGACCTGACTCCTGTCTTTCTGTCTTTTCAGGGGCTCAGTCTGGCTCTAATCAGGGAGATGCAGGGAGGCCTGCACTCAATTATTCACTCATTTGTTCATTAGTCAGCAAACAGAGAAGGCCACTGTAAGCCGTGTTCTCTGTATGCTGCTCACACATCTCTCTCTTCCTCTAGCTGTCCGTCTTTCACCCTGCCATCACGATTTCTCTTCCCCTTTCTTCAAGGTGCTCCCCAATATTTTTTAAATTTGTTTCCAAACTTTTGCACATACAACTGGATTGGGTATTACCTAATACTTTGCATGCAGACAATACTCCTACATTTATCTATCCTAATATTAAGGCAATATTAAGACATATACATGTTTGTTGAACATACATGACTCATGGCTTACGAGGTACAGCGCAGCAGGTGATGAAATGCATGTCAAGATTGAATGCACTGATTTTAAGACAATGGATCATTTACATGCTCGAGTAAATTAATTTAAAATTGCATTTAAATTGCAATTTGGAATCGATTGTTTTTTTTTTGTTGTGTTATGCGGTTTTGTGAATATCCTGATGTTGGAGAAGAGACGAAGAAATCCAGAGGAAAAATTGCAAATTTCAAACAGATAATTTATGACAAAGCTGAAAGGTGAAGAAGGCATTATGTAAAATTGTCAGAGCTCAGTGAAAACACTCAGCGACAAATTCAGGACTGTCAAGAGTAATTCTGAGTTACGATAAATGAAGGGAAATACTTTTTTTTTTTGTTGAGTGGATGGCTATAAGTCTCTCTGGATGTTCTCATCCACATAAGTAGAAGGGTTTGCACCTCCTCATCAGTTGATGATTTTGTTACATTTTCTATCTTCATCTGCAAATGTCTGGAAATCTCACTGCTGCTGTCGTTCATTAATTGCATGGTCAACTGGACCTCATAGAATTCAATAGACTGAATGGGGAAAGCAGCTGTTTTAACTCAGAGAAAAGAAAAAGCAAAAGCCATATATTTATGTTTTCTGGTTGTTTTTTTCTTGATGTTTGTCAGGTTAACTTTAAGTCTGTGCTGCAAACTGACTGAAATGTTGAGAAGCCATGACTTTATAATGTTAGTATTACAGCAACAGATACTGTTAAAAAAAAAAACAAAACTGTCTCACTCCTATCAACGGTGCATACATAAATACAGTAAACAGCTGATATTCACATGATATATTTAATTAAGTGTGTCCTTAAGTAATGAATTAGTTTAATTGCCTCAGTGTGTAAAAATATCCTTGCTTGGTAAATAACCATTGACTGTATTTATGATACTATTCATTTGAGCTCACTTGCATGTGTAAAATGGTCTTCAAACTCTTCATGACCTCATGAACCTCCTCACTCACTGTCAAAACTCACACATAGTCTTTCTTGATTTTTCTACCAGCATTCTCTCTCTTCCCCTTTCTCTCTCTCCTGTGTAGTCACCTGCACAATCAAATTGTCAGGAAAGTGCATTAGTGTGTCTGTGCACGTAAACTGACAAAACCACTTTTGCTACTCTGCCCACTCCAGACCTGACAAACAAATAAAATGTGCATGCTCAGCAACTTCTTTCATGTTCTCCTGGCAGTGGCCTTCTGCAGAAGCTTCTCCAAAAAGAAATACACCTTCAAGACAGTAAACAGTTTGTGTTAGTATGCTGTAGACTCATCTATGTTTTTACATTGTACAGTGCATTTTCAGTGGTTTGGCTTCAAGTCATGAAAAGGCAGTTGTGTTAACCTGCTCATTCCTTATTGTTTTAATCAAACTCTCTTACACTGAATTGAAAGCAAAATTGGTAGAGGCTCAAATAGTTTCCAAACTGTATAGATTTTGTATTCCTTAAGACACATGCATGCAGTATATGAAAAGTATTGTATATAAACAGATATACAAGATATCTATGGTATGACAGAAGAAGGTAAAACTGCGTTTTGCAGCCAGACATGTAGTATAATTTATCACAAGGCTGTAACTCCTACATTGGATTGTTGAAAGTTTATTGGTGAAAGAGCTGAAACATTGTCTGGACCCACGGCCCACAAATCCAAGATCAGATGTCAGTCATTTTGCTTTTGCCAGAACGCACGCACTTCAAGACAAAAGCAACAGCTACTCTGGGACTGCACTCTACCTTTACCGACCATGCCAAGACAAGACTTCATAATTCAGTTCAGTGTAGCTTTTACATATACTAAGATATACTGGCCAAGCCTACAGGCCTTATAGCTGGTGTTTGATCTTCTTTTGATACAGACCAATGTAAGAATATTAAAGCATGCAAGGCTACAGATTGAAAAGAGAGAAAGAGCTTTCTATAACTTTATGGAATGACCACCAGCTATAAATATATCAGCTTTGTTTAGGAGAAATGCTAGTTTTTTCTAGATTGGCATGACTCTAGATACAGTGGTACCCATCAGCCTTGTTGGCTGTTGCTATAGAGAAGATTGGCATCTTATCCAGATCATTCTATAATTATATTAAACTGTAATATAATGCATTATCTCATAAATAAAAGTTCGGGTTTTTGTATGTAAAAGGCCTTGTTTTATTGATTTTCTCATTCCACAGCAACATCATGCTTTCTTTCCATGCACATACAAATGCATACACAAACAGATGCACTACATAGATTCATGCACCGACAATGAAACCCTCATATGTATCCAAACACAAACATGCAGCTTATCCCCTCAGCTATGCACTGTCAAACACCTTTGTGCATGTGTGTGTGTATGTGTGTTTACAGAGGCAATGCAGAGGTCATGTCTAGCCCCACGGCTGTTCATTAAAATGCATGTGTTTTTAGGGCAAAGAGCTATGTGTGTGTGTGTGTTTGTGTGTGTATAATCCTGCTCTGTTCACATAACAGTTTACATAATTGATGAATATGATAATGACACAAGCTGGCACTGTGCTCATGTGGGCATTTGTGTACGCGCTTGGGTATATGTTTGTATCTGTGCGTGTATTTATGCATGTGTGTGTGTGTGAGAGAGAGAGAGAGAGAGAGAGAGAGAGACACTGTGTGTACATGCCTGTGTGTGCTGGATGTTCAGGGCTAAGGTAAAGGATGCCCCAGTCGTATTGAATGCCCATAATCTTGGCACAGAAAGTTTGACCATTGACAGCACTTTGTTCTGTTGGCAGACAGACAGCGAGACAGACAGGCAGGTAGACAGACATGCTGCCAGCATATGGTGCAAGACAGGAGACCTGTGGACACGTGGTAGTTAGAAAAACATGTATTTTCTCTCTCTCTCTCTCTCTCTCTCTCTCTCTCTCCTCCCCCTTGGCATATGTTGTGTATGGTTGGCTGTGTGACACATGCCGATCCAATACCCTCAGCACTGCCAGGGCTCTGTGCCACCGGTGCCACGCTCTTCCAGAGAAAACACACACGCACACACACAACCACACACAAGCGCACACAATCTCAGTTTGCACCTGTGTCTGTGGAAGAGAACTTCCGACAGGAAAACACAGACATCATTTTGTCCTCTTGGTGATATCAGCGGCCTCCCAGACTGATTTTTCTGACACAATATTGTTTTAAAATTCTTCATGCCTACTGGTAGGTTTCCATGAACCAATTTTCCATGAAAAATATGTAGAGAGAATATTTCCTGCGTGGTTAAAAACTATACAAACTATACAGCGATAAGTTTGATATTTTGACAGTTCTAATGATTTCAGCTAACAATTATCGTTAGTAATGGCCAATAATAATAGCTTACTAACATACATAAGATGTATTATAATCCACAGAGTGTCTAAACACAACATGCTTCAATGCAAGAATATTATTTATAAATTATCATGTTACAATCTATTTCTGCTCTGGTGAAGCCACATTTTTGGCTTCATCAAAAACTCATAAAAGAATAGACAAAACCACGAGGGTTAGGAAGAGCTGTAATATAAAAAGATATTATGATTTTTTTTCAATATTACTTATTCTTTTCTTATCCAGATGTGTCAGAATTGGGGATTAAGGACATTATTTGCCTTTTAACATCTACACCTGCATGCAGAGTTTTGGTTCTTTCTAAGTCATATTATCAGCTAATATGTAGCATGATATGAGACTGAGCTGTAGTGTGTAGTAATACGTATACTAGCCTCAGTGATTGAAGTGGACAAAAAAAAGTGCCAGTAATCCCCTTATTCATACAATGGTCACCATTGGCTGGTCTTCTGGGGGGGGGGGGNGGGGGGGGGGGGCGGAGGTTGAAAAAATCGAAAAAATCTCTCGTTTTCAAAGCTCAGTGTTGACAGGTATGTATTGAGTTCATAGTGATTTTTTCTTTTATTCAATTTTTTATTCAATTTGGCTGTGAGAATGAATGAAATATTATTGGCCACCGTCCTCATCAAAGTTGTCTGTCCCTGGTATATATAAATACGCAGTCCCCTGATTTAATTTGTCCAGCTGCAAGATTTATAAAAGTTCCGGTCCTCCCGAAAATGTCCCAGTACTCTGAAATGAAAATCACAGAGGTCCCAGTACTGGCCCACTTCTGGCACTGACTAGCCTACAGAAAAGTAGTTCCAAATTACTGAAATTACTGGAAGAGAGAACAAGAGAATTAAGCAGCCTTATAAAGAATAATAGTTTTATAGTTTTGATGCATAGTGCTTTGCAGCAGATTTTAAATGTTTTCAGTTGCCAGATGGCTACAAAACCTCTAAATGCAGGACTCTCAAACACAATTAATATTAATGCATTAATATTTGTGAGTAACTCATACTACTTAAAAAAAACAAAAAAAAAAAAACATCAAAAATCTCCAGGAAATGGCAATTTTTACCAAGCTGTTACCAAATTTACCAAACTGCTAAAGGCAGCATTTTTTCACAACCGTCTGTATTCTTTTCCTGTTTGAGCAATGTGTCTGTATGATCATTGTGTGTGTTGCATGTCCATTTCCAACGTCACTCAGGAAAACTTACACCTTCAAAATAAAGCCACCGACTTTAAGATCTAAGATTCATCAATTATAATAACTCTGCTGGATATAAGTTTTTTTTTAAAGAAAACCACAAATCCACCACAAAACACAAAATTCGTATCATTCAGATTGAATTTGTCAGCAATGAAGTGTAAGAGACTGGGTATCATCAGATTTTTAAGGATTTAACACACACATAAACAGACCTACACACGCATTTAAACAGAATGGAGCTAAATTATGATGCTCTTTTTTTTCTGGCTGTTCCACCTAACATCTCACATCATTTAGAACTATGATGGTAATGCTGGTTCACTGTTACTGAATAAATGCATATCTAGGAAACACGGCTTGTTTTGAGTCTGTCATTAGAATGTTTTTGATCTCATATCTCTATAGGAGATGAGAAAACATTATAGAGATTTACAGATATGTGAGTGTGTGTGGGTGTGAGGGTGTGTGTAAATGGGGTAAAGTAAAGTAGCTGCAGGTTGCGTGCAAACTGGGCGGCTACACAGAAAGAGGAACAAAAACACTGTTATCTTACTGAGCTCTGTCAGACGCACGCACACACACACACACACACACACACACACACACACACACAGATGGACTCAGGGTGTCCACAGGCTACACTTTTGTTCAGCCAGTGTTTAGTGAAACAAACTAGTGGACCCAAAGATGGCAAAAAGCAGCATCCATCTAGTCCTTCAGTGAAAACAAGGATGCATCTGGTGTTTAATGTGTATCACCTCAAGCTGCTAAACAATCACACATATAGACATAAAATACTGTTATCATCATCATCATCATCATCATCATCATCATCAATTGGACTGACATGCCCTCATCTGTCACCTTGATGTGTTCCAGATAAATCTATAATCCTCAAATTCTCAGGCCAGCTACCACAGCTGACGACCCCCTCACCCCCCACCCCATTCACCATTCACATACACACACACAAACACACACACACTCACATACACACACACACGGAGAGAGGCAAACATGAAGGACCATGTTAGCTAGCTGGCAGGAAGTAACACCTGACCCCAGTCTGTTGTTTCCTAGGCCATGTCATGAGATGCACCTGATCACACACACACACACACCCACACACACACACACACTTTCTTTCTTGCCCTCGCTCCCTCCTCTCTGATGTCAGAATCTGACACACTCGGTCAGCTATGCCAACATTTCCACACCTGTAACACACACATTCTCAAACACTCTCAGGTGTTCAGCTTTATTCTCAGTGGGTCTAAGGAATCTGTGGAGAATTAACTGGATCAGCTGTCAAGTGAGGAGACTGAAGATTAAAATGGATATAAGCCAGGACAGACTGAGGGGCTCATAGTTGGCGGCAACGGATGAGGGTGTTAAGAGAATTCATAAGTGAATAAAAGACACACAACAACAATGTCAGCCACATACACAACATAAATATTATAGACAGATGGGATTGTTAGCCTGATAAGTGTGTTACTAGATGTAACTTTTCAGACTCCCTAGGTGAGTATTTTACAAATGGTTAGAGCAAAAAAATCAAATATTGAATAAAATGTCAGTGTGTTGACTTCTAGAATTATATAGCTATGAATGGGTCTCTTACTGCAGAACTACGTTGTCATTACATATCGAGTAAAATTTGGACCAACCAATAGCTGCTTCTTGGACCAGAGGCAATGGCAGCATTGGATATACTGTAGGTGAATTTCAAACTAACATCCCTAACTTCTTCGGCAACAAGGGGAAAGTCAACATCGGAAACGACAGAGATATTGCTGAAGGTTGTCAACAAACCTGCAATTCAAATCAAATCAGTTATTCATAAAAAAACTTGGAAAATACAGGTTTGTTTTATCAGTTTCATATAAAGTATAATACCACTGGGCTTAGACTTGATTGATGTGTGAAATGCTGTGAAAATCTACTTTAATAGAATTTGCATTTCCAGGTGAAGCCCAAAAAGTCATGACAAGCCATAATATATGTACCTGTATACAAATTATTATTGGTTTCTAAATTAACATGTTACTGATGCAAGCTTTACCTAATGATTTTGAACATTTTGATATTGTTGTCTATTCAAAGGAAATCCAAACAAACTGTTATGTAATGATTGAGTCACAAATCCTTTATTGAAATATGAGGGACCAACACATTTTCTCAGAAAAGTTTTCACCAAGACCTCCTGACAAGCGATGAGCTAACTAACCATTTTCCAAATCCTGAAGAGCACCTGATTATTTTTGTGGAAAAATATTTTTTTTTTCTTTTTTTAAACAAATGTAACAGCTTGTTCCACAGAATTTATCAGAATCACAGCCAAAAAAAGCCTCATTAAGTGATTTATTAAATAATTTGTAGATATGATACAAGATTAATGCCAAAAAGAGGTTGGATAAGATTATTTTATATATTTCTTCAACAATTAAACACAACAGCTTTTCCTACTATGAGTACTACAGAATATCGTAGAAAGGTAATGAATATATACTGAAATAACAGAATATTAAATTAAAGTAATTACTCTCTAAAAGTCAGAAAATATTGGAAATAATCTTTCAAAAAAGCAAACATATCTCAACATCAACCTCTACTCCCAAAATACAGGCCAGAATCAAAGACTCCAAAATGCTTTCTGGCAGCCTGTTTGGTATTTGCTTCCAGCTTATTGTTTATTTCTAAAAAGCAAAAATAGCTGCATATTTATTGTTGTTATAGTGAAGTAATTCACAGAGAACTTTTAAAGAATGTCACAACTTTTAGTATATATGAGTTTTCTGGGCAAACGCAGCCTGTGTATCATCAACTTACATACATTAAAAACAAGCTTTTTAGTGTTAGTGTTTAAAATCGAGCCATGAACTGGACACGAATTGGTTCAAGGCTTCAGTATGTTTCAAAAGAATTCAGTCATTTGACGTGATGACGTTGGAAAGCAGCGTTCGATGCCCACACCCAAAGGTGGAGCAAAATGCCTACAGAGAGGGGAGGGGTTGTTAATACCGTTTGTGTTTTTTTAATTTCGATGGTACGAATTATGTAAATGGAGATAATTATGTACACTTTCAAACAGTCTCTCTTTGAAGCTATCCAGAATTTTGCTGTGAGAAATAGAACTCGGGTGTCATAGAAATATACTTCACAAACATATTAAGAAGAGGCAGAAAATAATTGGCAAGCAGTACAGGAAAACCTAAAGTCACCAACCCAGTTCAGCCTCTGAGTCTCACAGGTCCCCCCTGCTGCGCCCCGGGACTCCTGGCAGCACATTTATCAAAGAACTGGACTCAGTCCCACACACACACACACACACACACACACACACACACACACATGCATGCACATATAAATAAAGAGAGACACACATGGAGAAGTATCACTATTTCCTCCAAACAGCTTACAGGCATGGTTCCACTCCTGTGAGCCACTATCCAATTAAATAATCCTGTCTCTCTACAGCTATGATTTATCAGCCAATCAGACAAGTGGACAGGAAACATATTAGACTCATAAATAAAAAACTGAAATTCCATTAACATTGATCAGTATATATATATATAAATAACATAAATTTTATTGATAGGTAAAAATCTGTAGCCTGCTCCTGGCCACTTTCCATTTTCTAAGAAGAGAAAGAAACATAAAAATGAAAAAGAACTGCACTAATAAAAGTATTCATCTTTAAAGTAAAAAGTATTTTTTTTTTTTTTTTTTTTTTTAATTGACCACCAAGAATAAAACTACAGCAACAAACTCAGAAGCAGAACATGGTGTATCATCAGCTTATGTACTCTTTATGGCTAATATATTGGTAACTATATCTCTTACATTGCAAGGACATTACTGGCATCTCACTGAAGTCTTCTTTCTCAACACCTCCTGTTTTTTGTCTGGTTTGGTTAGCCAAATCATGAGAAAAATATCTGGATCACTTCGGCCTACTAGATATTTGATATTAATATTATATATAATATTGGCATTTCTTTACTGGGGCTCAACCATACGGACTGGTGAACCAAAATAATGGAAAGGGTCTTCGCAGCATCTTGGAGCTTTGGGCATGGTTACACATGGGGGTGGGGGTAACCAAGATCAGCGCCGCCTCAGTTTTAAATGTACAATAGATGAGGACAGTCATGGGCGGTGTTTGATATTTTACTCCACATGTAACCCCGCCTTGGAATCCGAGATGTAGAGAAGGCAGTTGAAATAATGAGCCAAAAAGGGGCCAGAAGTTGCAAAGGGCTGCAAGGCGGATTGTTGATCCTCAGTGGAAATGGTAGCAATAGCAACAGAAAATCTTCGAAAGTGACTGAACAATATAAAATTATGGCTGAGTGGAGTTTTTAAATTCAGCTTAAGTAGCTAAAAAAAAAAAAACTTGGCTTAACTAAGATTGTCGATGGATAATTTGCTCTTTTTGCATTTTACTTCATAGTTAGCTAGTTAGCTAACTTGTGTCATGCTGCAGCTCTTTGGTAACAAGGACATTAGTAACAAGACAGTTTGCTGGTGTTGAAGCTCTTTTTCTAGCGGTTTATTACATATTTTCCCCCTAACTTTCCCATAAATAGTTCCTGAATGGATCTCTGAGAAAGCTTTAGCTGTTTGAACTGTAAAGCCTCTGTGAAACACACCAGCAAGTGGACATTTAGAGAAGAAATTGTTTGTTCAGGTGGACAGGTTTACTGTGTAGCAGAGGCCCTGGAGGAAAAGCGAGATTCAAAAGCAAAAGCATAAAAGCAAAGGAAAGTGTTGGGGCTGAACTTGTTTGTGTTCTAGTATTTTTCTAGAAAACAGAGTACAAAATGTGAGTGAAAGCTGTAACACGCACACACGCACACACACATCCATGTACACTTCTACTTAGAAAATGTGCTGAATCATCAAAACCTTGAGATCAGTGTAAGTTTTGCTGTCAGTCAGTAACTTCCTGACTCAAACACACAAACAGATATGTGTTAGGAATCATAACAAGTACATTTTTCTAAGAAACTAAGAAAATGTCTGAATTTAACTACTCCTCTTTTATTTTCACCCTCTCTCCCTGTTGAGATTTCTCTCCTTATGTTGCCATTTTTTGCCATTATTTCTCTATCCATTGTTAGAGTGTAAGTCCACCAGGGACCTCTTTTCATCGGAAAGAATAAACGGGCTGTCGCATGTTTCTGACATTTTACAAAAGCTCGCCTCTCCCAAGTTTTAATTGTCTAAACTTTTAGCAAAAGAATGCTTCACAGTTATAACAGTACAGCAGCACTTACCATGACCTGCACTTACGTTTGTAAGTTTTACACATTCAGCTAACAAACTGACTATGACAAGGATGAAATAAAAATTGTTTCATTGCTGGTAAACAAAATGTGACATGGTTTTTACATTTTGCTGAAAATATATTTCACACCAAAATGATATGCTTCATTGAAAGAATAAAATATGCAAATATTGGCTGCTCAGTAACATTCTACAGTTTTCAGAAGTGTTACTATCGTGTAAAAAAAACCAAAAAAAAAACACAATGGATAATAACATTTTACACATTTAAAAGTGAGCTGTAGTACCATCATTTCCACATTCAATATTCCAAAATTTATAATAATTCTTCCATGTATCTTCCTAAAAAGAGGACACATTATATTGGGTCGGGGTGATCTATTCATATCCAGTTTTGCACTTGAATCCGCACTGTTTGCAAATAACAAATGTACGATAACAATTATCTTCTAGAATCCAGCAACTCTATCTCTCATCAGCCTGAGGATGCACAGAAAACAAAAGTCAAGTACATTTTTCTTTCACTTTGTTCTAGCAAATGTTTGTGTTTTTGCAGTTTGCATTAATTATTCAGTGGACAGGTACAGATGTTTGGCCTAGCTACCTGACCTGTCTTTGCCTCATTTCACACCACCAAAAGCAAGTCCACATCGGTTCATATCCACATGCATCTTTCTTTGACTTTACTTCCTCAAAAATTCATACACAGCATAGTAGGCTTTAAGGTCTGATAATATCATCATGCCTTCATTCTTTTATACAACCAATCATCTCATTACACCATGTAGGGTGTCCAGACATTTCAGCCCTCCTAACATGCCATTCTGTCTGGTTCCTCTCTGTTGAAATAAAGATGCTTACAAGAAATGTGAAAATGATTGAATAAAGAAATAAAGATGCTTGCTTATGCTTAAATAGTTAACCTGGAAATGCCAGTGAAAATGTTCAGAGGGAAGAAAGTATGAAACTGAGTTTGTAAGTTTTAATAAAGATTGAGCATGTCTTTTGGTATCTAACCTGAACATAACAGGATTTTTTAATAAATGCTTGCTTAACATACGACCTGAATGTAACAGGAAACTGCATAGCTGCTTCGAACCAGTTCTAACTGTAATCAGCTTGACATTTGACTGTCTGCAACACAGAAGTTCTCCACAGTGGCAACACTTCCTCTTAGAGAAGATAAATGAGAGTCACCGTTGCCAGGGACTCCTTTTGGGCTCTTCTATTCTTTGTTTTTGCTTGACGGTCTACTTTACTGAAATTAGTGTTTTTTAACCCTTAACTGGAAGTTTGGCAGAAATAGGCATGGCCTAACTGATTTGATGTGCGTTGTTCTGAGGAATCCAAGAAAAATTGAATTTTGAATGTATGACCTACGGTTCAAAAGTTATAGACCAAAACGTGAATGGGCGACACCCACTCAACTTTGGAAACCAATTATGAGAAAACGATAAGAGATATCAAAACACAACATAATAACTTTTGTTTGTGTTGGTCTTGACATTGTATGTGCCAAATTTGGTGACAATTGAGCCAAAACTATAGGAATATTTGTGAAAAAAACTGTTTTTGAAAAAAGTCAAAATGGCGGAAAATCTAGCCAGGCAGAAATGGGCGTGGCCTATATAGATGGAAGTGTCTGCATCCTGGGAATCCAGGGGAAAAAGAATTTTGAATGTTGGACCTATGGTTCAAAAGTTATAAGCCAAAACGTGAAAGTTGTAAAAGAGATTACTACAGCACCACCATAAGGCCAATATGTGTAATTTTATTTTTGCTGGTAGGGAATGTCATCTTGAATCTGTCTGTGAAGTTTGCTTGTTTTTAGCTCTTGTGGTTTTAGGGCTAAAAATGCTTGAAGTGTTTTCCCATTCATTTTCAAGGGGCCAGAAATCACAGTTTTTTGTGATTTGTATGAAAACCATAAATTGTATTGCTACCAAAAGTCATATCACACCTGCCATTAACACACTGAATCACTGTAAATTTTTGTGTATTTTTAGGTTGAAGATTACGGGACTAGTTAAGTGCTGAAAAGTGGTGGAAGCAGCTGGAATAAGCTTGAAAGACCTAAACCCTGATTGCCTGTGGCAATCACAGGCAAATATTAAGTAAGGCCTGATATAGGGCACGGGCGCACCTTCCTGGCCAGGTACCACAACGGAGCCTGTGACAAGTCCGGTCTGTCCGGGAGTACTTGCCTTAACACCTCTACACATTTCAATGTTAGTTAGATGGTGGGTCCTGTATAGGTTTGATAGGTAGACCAGTAAGGGATAGGGGACGGCTGAAGTCTGCTGGACACTAAGCCGTTTGCCCAAGAAAGTTTGTGTTACCGTTACCCAGTATAACCTAAGCTCCAGGTCTGAGGAAAAACAGCCTTGAAGATTAGACATAACAATCCAGTAAAGGACAGAGGCCTAACTTCAAGTATTCAGCCCCACGCATGCAACACTCTCTCTTTATATTCAGCACAGTTATGCTCTCTCTCTCTCTCTCTCTCTCTCTCTCTCTCTCTCTCTCTCTCTCCACAGAACACACCAGTGGAGTCAAAGTAACATACCAACACCTCAGCTTTGACATACAGAAATCACACACGTGCATGTACACACACACACACACTACACTTTGTCTTGAAGTTAGCAATGGGTCACTCAGCTGTACAACCGACCANACACACACACACACACTACACTTTGTCTTGAAGTTAGCAATGGGTCACTCAGCTGTACAACCGACCACTAGACTTTAAATAGACACATCTCTGACAGCCAATCAGCTGACATCCTGCCATGCTGATATGGAGAGGTTATTCAGCAGAGTTCAGCTATGACTAGAAATGGCTTCTTGGTAGTAAAGGAAGTCAGGAGAAGCTGACAATATTGTCATTTTGTCATTTGGAACTGTGCCGTCTTTTTCCATCCTAAAATTCTGGCCTGTGAGATAAACTACGCTTTGTTTGAGGGATTAAAATACATCCACCAGTATCTGAATTTTTTATTTTTTTGTAATTTTTTTTTTATTTTTCAGTCAGTGTTTGTTCACAACATGCTAATTATTGAGGACCGTTCAATAGTACTGATGGGGTGTTTGGCCACAGAACCCAAGAGCAACATTCTTTACCTTTTCTGACTGTGATGTACATTTGAATTATGAATTACTTATTAGTTACTGCTCCTCTGCTGTGTTTTCCAGGTGTTGCTAATAATCCAGGTTATTGATCTATTCATTTACCAGTTAGCAAAAACTTCTGCCATGAGGAATTGACAGGCGAAAATTCCCAGCGATGAAATTAATTAATGTGTTTAATTTCCTGAGAGTTCTAGTGTTTTCCATATTCAAGATGGAACAAATGGGAATGAAAACTCACCTCACTAAAATTTGCTAAGGTGTGTATATGTGTGAGTGGGTGAATAGTGGAAGGCTTAGCATCTTCCCTGAGCCTGTAGACTTGAGTTAATGTGTTAATGTGTTAGGTAGTTTGCATTTGTTCTCCTATTTTTAGATTGAAAATTATACATTTTCTTTATTGTTTTGCTGGGTTTTTGCTTCAAAGTTTCCTACCTTAATTAATATAAATTTGTTTACTGATTGCTATTTGTTAGCTGTTAACTTGGCATTTATATCTTTTGTGCATGGAAACCAGATGTGCCAATACTGACAACGGCAAAAAAAAAAAAAAAAAAAANAAAAAAAAAAAAAAAAAAATCATTATTCCAAAAGATAACTTCGACTGATTTGTTAAGCTGATTAGCATTTATAAACCCTCAAGGCTGCATAGTATTTTTATTTTTTAATTTATTTATTTATTTATTTAACCTTTATTTAATGATGAAATCCACTTGAGATTCAGAATCTCTTTTGCAAAGGAGACCTGGCCAAGACAGCAGCATACAAAAATTATAATAACATAACAAAATACTATAACAAGATAAAACTGCAATGCCAAGAAGATGCATGCTTTGACAATAATTGCAAAGTTGCTTGTGAAAACACAGTGCACATAACGCAATAAAGGAAAGAGAGAGAATATTCCATCTTTCAAATGCCAGAAAGTGAGGGTTTTGAAAAGTTGGAAATATGTTGCATACTGCACAACATGGTCCTATAAAGCGATATGGTCATTTGATGAGGGCCAGAAGCTTGGATTTATTATACAATAAAAGTCTCTACAAACTGGGGATGCTCGTTTTATCCTCAACTAGATGATTGTGTCCTCACATGAGCACAGAGCAGCCATCAACCCAGCAGCCGCTAATGCTGACAGAGTTAAAAATAAACACAGGCTCCTTTGTGCAGCTGAGGTATCAACCGATGTTGATTGTTCTGGGCAGACAGAGGAGGCACAGGAAGTCAGACATCCGACTACTTCTGCCTCTGACATCGGAGAGTATGTGAAAACATTAAGCATGAATACTTACATGTTGAATAAAAGACTGTGAAAATGAGCAAATAACCTGCCCAGCAATTTAACAGATTGTTGCAGATTTAGATTTAGATTTAGATTAATATTAAATTGCATATAGTAAGTACATCAGAGGAAAGTTAGATTGTTTCAACTTTCCACACTAAATAAATAATGACCCTTAAAGTCGAGATGACAGATATTTAATCATCATCTATAAGATAATTACAGGTCATTTATGTTACCTTTCCAGAGGCAAAACCAGCTCATTTGAATATTTCATGTAACCCAGATGTCACCTTATATAGCACCCTAAACATTTCAATCTTCTTCTCCCAGTGCTGAATACATCCCTTTCTTTCTCATCTCATCTCTTGTCCCTTGTGTGAATTACAGTAACAGAAGCTTTTATAGTGCTCCATGAATACTCAAGCAGCATCCTATAAAATGTCAAGCCTAACTCGACCTAACAGAAATGCCCAACAGATGAAGCAAGCTTTGCTCCTGCACAAGACAAAGCTAATAAAACAGAACTTTTGTATTAGAAACCAAAACTTTCCCCTTTAACATCAATGCATAAACATTATGGTGGACAAGAGCTCAGCCCATTAAGGTTTATTGCATCTAGTATTGCAGAGTTGCAGAAGCATTGAAACGCTACAATGCCATTTTTAGCTTGACTGCCTCTGTTTTTATGGCCACCCTGTAGGAGATTGTGCTGTGTTGGCGATCTTGCAGAGACAGCCTGGTATATTCACTGTAGACTTTTCTTTGCTGACTTCCTCTTCTAATGCATCAATAGTTGGACTTCTTGTGTTGGTTGGTCATAAGAGAGTGTCTTTTTTAGGTCTGGCCTTATGTGTTAAAGGCTGAGACCCCTTACTGTCGACTCAGTACATTTTTTCTGCGTTTTAAAACTTCAGTTCTACTCTGATTGATTGATTTTTTTTCAAACATTATTAACACTATAATCAGTTTGAAATCAGCATAAATTGACATTGGAGTAATCTGAGTCACAGACAGTTTATGTGACTGTAAATCAATTTACTCAAGCATGTAAATGCCCCATTTTGTTATAATTGGTATAAGCAATCTCTGCATGTATTTCCTCCCATTATGCCAATTAAGAAATGAGTCATGTATATTTGGTGAACAACAAAAACAGCAATATACTCCTGACTAACTCTAATGTTCTCTGCAAAAAAAATTCATTGACATTGCGAGTCACAGCAAGGAACTTTGAGCAACTTGCAAGCTGTTTCCCTGAGCAACTTCCAACTTGCAGAGTAAACTAAAACTACAACTGTATGGATGTTACCAAAAACTAATCACTATCACATGCTATTATTGGCCACTTGCTTTTGACAGTGTATTGGAGAGCGGTTAACAAGGCTGTGTGAAAATATCATCATGTTTGGCTGTAATCAGGCTGTGCACACTGTACCAATCAAAGCCAAATGCAGCTTTTTAATCACAAAGTTGTCTTTTTTTTTTTTTTTTTTTTTTTTTTGTGTCTGTGCAAACACACCAATTTTGATTTCGTTTAAAGTTTACTGCCAACTTCAGTAGTCAGGTGTTTGTTTCCATGACGATCTGGAGCTTCTGTCGACAGCAGAACAGAATAGCTCGTTTGTGTTCTAACCTTGGTCTCAATGTCACTCACCAGCCTAATGCTTCTCCACAACTCACATACTCCCCACCCCACACCCCACACCCCCACCCCCTCCCTCAGCTGGTGTGTTTGAGCTTCTCAGCAGGGGGCCTGCAGTTCCAGAGATATGTGTGTGTGTGTGTGTGTGTGTGTGTGTGTGTGTGTGTGTGCAGTCATGTCTGTGTAGCCTTTTGGCTTCTCCCTGGATGTGCTAATGTGATAATTGAGTATTCCAAGTTGTGTTTGCAACTGTGTTGCCAGCCACACACACACACACACACACACACACACACACACACACTTGTTCTCAGAATAGCTTTCTCACTTCTTGATGACATTCTTCAGTACAGAGCAGAGTTGTGTTGAACGGTTGGTAATAACACATTTAGCAAATAATCTGGTCTTTATTTGTTACTTTTCTGCTTTAAATAGACGTGCAGATTTAATGATGTATTTTTTTAGTTATGTGGCTAAAGCCTGTTGGTGACTAATAGGGTATTTTAATATACTGAAAGAAAGAGAGTTATTTTTTAGCTTTTAAATGTGAATTTAAGTGTAAAATAGGGACTTTTAAATTCATTTTATGTAACATTTGCATTGCCAGGTGTCATTATGAGACAACCTCAAATACAGATGCTCTCTTGTCACTGGCCACTGAGTATGCACACTATACTCCAATTATTTGTACTCCAATTAAAGCAATAATGTGAGTAAGACAGAATACATGGATGGAATTAATAGGATTCTGCGATTTGCCAAATATACATCACAAGTTGCATAATCGGAGTATGAGGAAAGTCCGCCAGGTGAGGAAATGCACGACTATGATGCTTACATGCCTTAATAAATCAATTACAATCACATAATCTAGGAATGTCACTTAAAGTAAAGTTATTGCAATTTATGTCGATTTCAATCTAATTATTTTAACATGTACTGTATATAAACATACTGACTATCTTAATTGAGAGTTAAAAAAAAAACAAAACAGAAAGCCACCAGTTCACAGTGAGCAGCATCTGTAGACTAACACTCATCCCCAGCCCAAATTTTGAGGAGCAGTGAACTGCGTGTTGTTGTGCTCAGAAGCCAGGAGGTCATGGATGAACCATGAAGCTCCAGGCAAACACATCACAGACCAACCACAAAAGCAGCTCTCTGGCTTTCAATATTGATCACTACTCACACATGCACACACACATCAAATGTCAGAGAAATCAATGAAAACACAAATTCTCACTGGCTGTGCACCAAATAATTGTTGTAATATTTATATTTTTGAGCTTGAAGGAGAGTGCATATGCAAGAGGAGAAAGTTGAAAAGTTGAATCCAAAAAATTCTGTGAAGGTTTTTAACAAATAGGAGGTGTAGGGGGGGTTGAGAGAGGAGGAGAGGAGGCGTAGAGAGGGCGTTACCGAGGTGTTGTCGAAGGAGAAGAGAGGAGGGGATTAGGGTTGGCGGTTTGCTGTCAAACCAGCATCGATACAACGTCGACATTTGCCTAATCCCCTGGTAATGGGAGCTTAGCAGCCTCCTCGGACACACAAACACTCCCACTGCCTCCTCCTCCTCTCTGCTCCTCTCTTCTCCTTCCCTGCCCTCTCATTTACATAACATTAGAAACATTAAGGTGGCTGCAACAAGGCCCCATTATGTGCGTGTTGGTTTTGGGTCCCAGTGCGTCGGCCCCAAGGCTTTGGAGAGGAGAGGAGCAGAATGAGTCAGGACATCACAGAGGCTTGTCCACTGTTTTGTCTGCTGGAGATGGTTTGTGTGCTTCTAAAGGGCTTATTGAAAGAAGAGAGAGTGAGAGAGAGAGTAAGCGCGAAAGTGATAAATGGCTTTCAGAGAGTGCAGCGCTAATGATCTGATTGCAGATGTTTGTCCAAAAAGTCTGCTACAACTCTTGAAAACACATAGGCTTCACTTTAGCTAGACGCTGTTTGCTTTTTGATTTAATTACCCGAGAGTGAAACAAAAAGCACAGTGGCACCGATGGTACTACTTACCGGAAATTAACGGTTCATGGAAGCAGAATTGCTTTTCTAAGGTGAAGGTCAAACATGAAGGCAACAAACAGATCTGAACTTTTACCTAAAGAAAACAGTGAACTCAGTCTGATACCAACAATTTTATATTACCAAGAAACTTCTCACTATGCTGTCGAAAGATATAATAATTTAACCATAAATATATAGCTTCACACTGTATTGATAAATGTGATAATCTATTAAAATGAAATATTATTTCTTGCAATATGAAAGAAAACCAGACTCATAAAATTGGTGTTTGATTTGTCTAATAATTTAAATAACTTAAATAATTACAGTTATAATTTATGTAACAATTTAATCTCCCAAAATTGCCATATACAAAAATAGATCTAATACTCCATGAAAAAAATAATTGTATTAAATTGATACTGACTGCTTTCCTATTGTCATTATTAATATTTTTAACAAATGATGAGGCCTTGCACAAGAATGCATGTGGCCATCTGAGTCCAGGAACTCAGAACCAAAAACATGTATTAATTTATATTTTTAAACAAAATCTATACGTTAAATAGACCCGAGAAAATGAAGGAGTGTCAGTAATCTGGGTATACAGTTTATGTATATTCAGGCCATGATTTATCAACACTGTTTTACAGAAATATTCACAAAACAGACATCATATTACATTAAAAAAAAAAAAAAAATAGTAACCAGGTTTCATTACTTGAAACATGATGAGAAATAGTTATGATTGTAAATTTACCTGCCAAATATTAATTAATGGTTTCTTTTTAAAGTACAGCTGGATTGTTTAAATGCTTTTTTTGGTTAAATATCATTGCTTTTGTCATAATATTATTAATCATTAATAATAATTAGCAATTTTTGCTTATTATCAGTGTGTATCCAGAGTAAACAAATATACTGCATAAGTGCTTCCAGCTACATCTCGTGCAGATTAGTCACCAAACTTTACACAAACTCACAACCATGAACCACCAGAGAAAGAACAGCACCATTCTCTATATTTCTCTACTTTTTTTTTTTTTTTTAAACTTTCCCCTCTTCCTTGCTTTCATCAGACCCCGTAATGCAGAGTTTTCAGTCTGCTTCAAAGCTCTGTGCCGAGCTCGGTTGGGGGCCTTCAAAGCCCCCTGTCTGCCGGCAGGTTTAGGCACACAGAAAGCTTCTTCTTCTTCAAGGATTTGGCTCATAAATAACGCCCAGCCAGGGCCAAGGCAGCCAAGCTAACAGCCTGACAGGATAGTACACACTTTCCAGCATTTTGGTGATGTGGTTTGAGGGCGATTACTACGTGTATCTGAGTGAGTATCTGCTCTGTTTGTTGTGGTTTTCTGTGCTGTCCCCTTTATGTTTCCCGCTTATGATTTTGTCCAGGAACTATCAAGATGTTTCTTGGAAACAAGAGAAATTTTGCTGAAACATGTAACTCAACAGTTTCTCTTAATTTATTAGAAGGAATCTTTATAAATCTAAAACTGAGAGAATTATGAAATTGTTACTGTTGGAGTAAATTAGTATTGACAAGATTTAAATTTTTGTAGCAGTCTTTGTTCTCTCAAAGTAATTGTGACTCTTCAAAACTTTCCCCAAGGTCATAATATTGTGATGTAATTACTATATATATATATATATTTTTTTTTTTTTTTTTTTTTTTTTAAAGCAAAATATGTATAGTTGTGTGGTATTAGTTGATGTTAGGATTTTGACATGAGATGTCAGTTTTTTACAGCTACAATATTTGCTGATATTTTTATATCATGTTTCAAGTCTCAACATACTGTTGGATAATTTCCAGGAAAGTTACACAAGAAACATTCAGGGGAAAAAAAGGGAGGAGACACAAGCCTGTTCCAACCAATCATGCAACAATTCACATACGGTTAAAACCTGAACTTTACTGTAACAGAATAATTGTGTCCCTTGGAAATTAAATAGTTTACAAAGATGGATAATTTTCTGGAAAAAAAATCTAAATGATTTTGGCTACAAAGTGCATACTTGTTTGCATTGTGCTCGGTGTCTTAAATGCATAGTCACGTGCATTAGAGAACCTGACCTCATTACATATCAATTTTGGTCACGTATTTTTGATGTTATGAGTCCATGTGTCTCCATGTTAGTGCAGGTATATGCACTGTATCAGGAATTCAATCAAAATGAGGAGTTACTAGAACTTTCACTCGGCTTATAAAATGTGCTCCTCTGTTGCTCACTATGGGGTTTTCTGAGAAGATTAATTGTATCTGATCTGGTTTGTTTTTGAGGAATTTGATCACAACATTATTATATTATTTCATAGGCTGGCATACAATGCCACATGTACTGAAGTTGCAATAAGAACTTGCATCAAATTTGGGAAAAGGTGAGTTTGCACCAATAGGAGGCAAACCAATATGAGCAAGAAAAGCAGGAAGGATGGTGTTGTCCCCTAACTCCTCCATAGTATGAAATGCTGACTATATTACTGAGATTTAAAGATGGAGGTCTGCCTCCAAATGCATTAAAAAGTCAAATCTAAGCCTCAAAATGTGTCCCCCTCTTGTAATTGCTACATTCAGGTGATACAGTATAGTTGATATGTTTTTGTCAGCCCTGTGATGTTTCTCATTTATGTCAATTATTGGACAAATACTTTTTTTGTAAATATGGCAAAATTAAATATATTAGAAACATGAATATCACAAATATCAGTTGTGTATATATTGATATTTTTAATTCTTGAATCAAAACATAATCAAAACTAGGAGGGCATTTGTGAGAGCACATACCTCCACCAAAGCTGAAGAAGATGAGAATCAGCATCATCTCAGCTGCACATTAGTCGTTGTTGCATGTTTGTAGCCCTATTTGTTATTCTAGCATAGATCTTATTTGGCCAGATCCACATCCTTAGTCTGCAGCTGAACCAGA
The DNA here is from genome assembly GCA_014773175.1 of Lucifuga dentata. Lineage (NCBI taxonomy): Eukaryota > Metazoa > Chordata > Actinopteri > Ophidiiformes > Bythitidae > Lucifuga > Lucifuga dentata. The sequence goes on from VXCM01000288.1 coordinate 84,956, forward strand.
TTGCACCTACAGTATTGGTTGTCTCTCATGGGATAAATATGCCAGATTTTTGTTACTGAGATTGGTGTAATTTTTTTTTTAAGTAAATTGATGAAAATATTGCAAAACAGTTCATGTCACAATTGTTGAAAAAAATCTTTTCTTTTCTTTTTTTTTTATTCCTGCATACCCTTGATCGAGATGGGTTCTTTGCTGGGCTATACCCCAGCCTTCCACCAGGTTTTGTCAAAATAAGTTTATAACTTTAAGTAATCCCACTAACAATAAAACAAGCCAACCAACAGATGCAGGTGAAAACATTGCCTCCTTGGAGGCGTTAACCAATGAGCGTACCACATCACATGCAAATACTAGAGCTGTAAGATCCTCTCCTTTCCCACTCGCAGCTGTTTTGTTGCTCTATTCTGGCTGATGTGTTTTTAGGGACACTTAAATAAAAGTAAATTAGCCTTGATACCACCGTGCTAAGCTGCATGTAAACACTGTATGGCTTTGGTTCTTTTATTCATGGCACATGCTAATAGATATTTTGTCATTGTCCTGTTGTCTGGTTGTCTGCTCTGTTATCCCTTTCAGTTGTTTGGGCCCTGCACCTGTTCTAAGGCTCTTAGCATTGTGTTGTCGTCTCTCGCTCTCTTTACCAGACTGCTGAGGATCACAGGATTCACACACGCTAACCTTTACTGCTGCTCTTATTGTTGCTCGATTTGGATAAGAAGAAGAAGCTAAACGCCTAAATTGTCATTGTAAATTGTAGGCCTGCCCACATGTTAGCCCACCAGTCAGAGCGCTCCTAAAGCAGTGCAGAGAGGCTGACAGATGAGATGGAAACAGGCAGCCATTGTAATCAGCCATTCAGCCTTTTGGAGGAGACGTTCAGTATTCGTGGTTTGTTCTAAATTTAAAGGGAACCTCTGTGACCTGCTGGCTTTCAATTCAGCTTAAAGCCGTGACACTCTCCCTTCCTCCCCTCGCTTTTTCTGTTTCTCTTCCTCACAATCTGACTTTCTTTCTTTCTTTCTTTCTTTCTTAGCTTTATCTGATTTGACAAACATAAAAAAACACACAAACTTTTTATAAACTTATATTTAAGTTATAAAATGACTGCCATCATTAACTGATAACAATGTCATTCTATCTACTTGTGGTTTCTGAGGCAGCAGTGTAGTATAGCAGTCCTTCAATTTGGATATAACTTAATGGTGTGCACAGTAATCACTGAACTGCCTATTTTATTGGTTTTGTAGAATATATTTTATTTTCATGATATTACTCCCGTTTTTTTTTTTTTTTTTTTTTNTTTTTTTTTTTTTTTTTTTACACGGGTTATGAGTGGAGAATTGGATGGGAGTGAACACAAGTATTTGAGTAGAGGCAATAAAAGCTGAAACAGACACATTAAAACTTCAATTCTATTCCATTTAAGCCAATAAATTGATTTTTTTTTCAAGTATCATGTATCAGTGAAACAATTGCATCCATGCATGCAGTTTACTCTGCATTTTTGCCTTAAAACTGAAAAACAGTTGAAGTATAGCGTGTATGTAAACATCCTGAATGATGTATTATTGAGAATATTATTGCAGTACAACATGAATGTACAGTAGTTGTTGTACCTTTGTAGAATCATTCTGCTTTTTTTAAGTTGCATGGAAATGTGTGCTACAGATAAAGTATCTGGACTTGGATACACATTACTTGTAAATGAACCTAAAGTAGCTCAGCATAACACCTCAGTAGCTGCGAATCAAAATGTTACACCTTTGAGCGAGCCGCCGTTATTGGAAAAACTTTGAGCTGCTTTCTTAACATTTTTGTCACTGTATCATTTTCTAGGGTTCAGAAATGCGGCTTAAAGGATCAAACTTGTAATTTTTCACTTCATGGGGCGATTATTCTGAGTAATTATCCAGTCTCCTCTGACTTATTCCTATTCAGGTTCACAGGTGAGGAATGAGAGATTTTCCCAGCATGCACTGGGTAGAAGGCATATGCATGTTGTCAGTCCTTCATAGCATGAATTCAGATAGAAAAACACACTCACACTAAGGGGCAATTTAGACTCTGCTGCCTCTGACCTGTGTGTGTTTGAGCTGTGGGAGGAAACACGGGGAGATCACGAAAACTCCACACAGAAACCACCTAAACCAGCTTTCCACTGAGCCGCTGTGCCCGACTATTATTATCAGTTACACCCCGTCTCTCTCTGTCTCACCTTTCCCCCTCCCCCCATCTCTTTCTACTGTGCTACTCATGTGTGTGACTTCCCCAGCAAACTGTGATGCTCTCTGCTCTCCTCTGTGCTAATCATATTTCTTCTTCATATTTAGCTGTAGCAGGAGGAATACAGGGAGGGAGGGAGGGGAAAGAGGAGACGGGATGGTGTATTTTGATGGAGAAAAGAGTAAAAAAAAAATCAGGAGTGGAAAGAGGAGGAGGAAGGGAGGGGGGAGAGAAGCATAAGCACAAGGGAGATGGAGAGACGGGAAAGAAGAGGGGGAGAGTTTGAGAAATGGAAGAAGAGTTTGCAGCAATTAGTTACGGGTTGAAGGATACCCCAATCTCTCTCTTCCCCTCTTTCTCTTTCTTCCTCCTTCTCTAAGACTCTCATCCCCTCTTGTGCTCCTCTCTGCGTCTCCTCTGCCGTTAAATAATGCAGCGTGATGGATGGTTCTTACATACTGAGGAGGCGTCAGCAGGTAGTTATGGGACTGTCTGTACAATTGCACCTGCCCAAATGACACCCACATGCACACACTCGCTGTCATGTTTGTTTAGTGTGTGTAGCAAACCGTGGCACACCAAACAGATAATTAGGTGCTTATACTGTTAACGTATAGCATTAGGGTCAGACAACATCAATAATCAAGGCTATGTATTTATACGCAAACATGTCTTTGAAAAGAATAATGGAAATGCCAAATTATTTTTTAAAAACTGCATAAAAAATCAAGGCTTTTAATATTTGACTATTTCAAATGTGTTACTAGAGTTTATTAGCATAATAGAAAGATTTGGTGACAGTAAAGCATGATTACAATTTAAGATATTCCAATAAGGAAAATACATGAAAAGCCCCAAATTTATCAACTAAAACAATGTTTTTCACAATTAAGGTGATGGTTTGACTTCTCAAAATGCAAAGGAATAAAAAAACTTTACCCATAGCATATAATGTGCATGAAAAATTGTAACCAAAAAAATCAACAACAAAATAAATCATCTTGGTATAACTATGAATATGTTATAACATTACAATAAAGTCTTCGGAATTAGATAAAGTTTTAATTTAGCATCAATTCTCAATGTATTTTGAAAATACACTGGGAAAATAGGTGTGATTTTATGTAATCACAAGTGGCATAAGAAGAATCTTAAACAATGATTCCATTAATATATATAAAACAGTTACCATATATCTATGTACATAATTTTTATTTTCATTGTTGTTTATGAGTCTCTGTGGTGTGTTGGCACTGAAATATCATAGATGGAGCGCTGATAAAATCAATACAGCTCTAACAGGGCTACCTTAACAGGGTCTGGTTCAGTTTACTGGACTTACAGGCCATTTTTTTAGATTCACAAACTAAATAGTTTATATTCATTCTTTCAAAAAAAAAAAAAAAAAAAAAATTCAAAACTATTTAGTAATGAGCGAATGGCACAAATATCACCAGTATTTTATGATAATGGTATGTAAACAAAGCAATTTATAAGTATTAAAAGCTCCAAAAATATGTTTTTATTTGGGGAAAGGATAACAATAAATGGCATTATGACTGAGTACACATTGAATAATTGTTAATAATAATTGAATATTGTGTGATTCGGGGGATGAATTGAGGGGGAAATAGAAAGCAGAAATTACTACTTTTATTGTTTTGTTTGACTTACAATTATGGTCATTTTTCTTTGTCTGCAGAATGGCCAGTCAAAAAATGAGAATAGCAAATACTGGATATGTATGATTTGTTTCATATCATGTAATCATGGCTGGATGCTGTCAGCCAATAAGAATAAGTCAGATTTGTCATAATACGTATGAGCCACACACACCATATCTCAGCACTTTACACTGACTCACCAAAAATCCACATTACATATAAAGCAGTGGCCACAGTTTAACCCTGCGGTCGACCAGGTTCAGCCTGCCATACTGTGATTCATGTATTCATGGTGTCTGGAAGCATCTTCAGGCCTTTTTTGCTCAATCTTTGCTTCTTTTTTTGATATTAGCCAAACACTTTATTTCATCTGCCTGTACTTGATCTATTGCTGCTTCACTGAACTCAATGACACTTTTGTATTAGACAATTATCTGTTAGGCAGAGAGCTCTCTCCAGGATTTAGAGACAGAAAGCTGTTTTAGTTGCAGTCACTCTATCAGTATATAAAAATAACATAATATCATATGGAATTTACACATTTAATATGTATACAACATACATTCGTATACATATTGGTATTGCCTTACTGAATATTTTCACACCTCTGCAGTTGTGTTTCACTGCACTGTGAAGAACAAAATCAGTAAAGCATAATTAATATAAAGAGGGTAATTATTGTTTCTATGATTGCGCATCACATATGAATACTATGTTTAATCATATATGTTAATTTAAATTTTAAGCACACAATATGCAAATGTCCTCTGAATTAAATTTGTTAGTGTTTCTATGTTGGGTGTGTGTGGTGCATTCTAGTCTGCAACAGCAAGACTGACTGAAAATACAAACAAATCACGATTTTGTAAGATAGTATTAGAGTACATAATAATGTAGTAGAATAGATTATTATATTATTAATACTAAGGGGATATTTCCTGTGTCATTTGAAAGGAGAGTATCACCCTCACTGCTTTGTAGCACAGCGAGGCGAGGCTGCCTTGATGCATAATTCATATTTCTATATCGTCATGGTGATCATGTGCGATGAGTGTTTGCTCTCACAGCAGGGGAGGTGGTTGGTGGAGGAGGAGAGCTGGGGGAGGTGGGGGTTTAAGGTGTCAGGAGGGACAGAAAAAGTGACGGGAGGGAGGAGAGGAGAAGAAAAGTGTGACAGGTAAAACACTGCCTGTGCATTTGCTTTAATTAGCTCCATCTCAAAGCAGTCAATTTTCAGATTTTTCGTACCACACTTATTTTTACACGGTGGAGTCAGACAGGAGGGATGCTGGGTGTGGATGCTTCGCAAAATTTAAACTCAGATAGTTCACACCTCTGCCATGTGATTCTCCAGGATTTTCTACTAGCAAACTAATGGAGTACAATCTACTATTTTTCTAATTAAATGTGTGTGAAGTAAACAACATGTAGTTCATTGGTGAGTTTGTCAAATATTAGCTGATTTGAAACTTTTCAGGTCAAAGTAATGTTTTGATAATTATTATGTTTGTGCTCTCAGAAAGGAAAAATACATAAAATACACTTTGGAATGAAGATGTGATTTATATGGTGTATTGATTTAGAAATGCTATATTCTTACTTTTAAAACCACAACTGTAATATTCTAGAACTTAAAGCAAATAAATCTGGTGTGTGTATGTATGTTTATCTATCTATCTATCTATCTATCTATCTATCTATCTATCTATCTATCTATCTATCTATCTATATATAGTCATACATTTAAATATTTATTTAATTTATTTAAGCATTTGTTTTAATACTGATTATATTTTAATAATGATTATGATAATAATGATTTTTATTGTGATTAGCTGTATTCACTTATAATCTACAGTCAACCACTCTATGAAATTCCACAATGGCACGTAAAACTTTCATAAAAAATGAGGATGCTGCAAGCTAATGAAAAAGTCTAATGAAAGACTAATGAAAAAGATCAATCAACAGCTACACACACACACACACACAAAAACATATGCAGATTGCATGTGTTGTGTGTGTGTGTGTGTGGTTTTGGAGTGGCAGGTGAGCGAGCTATCTACAGTGCTCACACATTCACCCCCTGCTGAGTTTAATCAATACCATTCTGAATTCCAAGCTTCACACAAGCGCATGCACTTATGCACGCGCGCACACACACACACACACACACACACCAAACTGTCCTCTGGCTTCGTTAGAAAGAAGCTGCCTTGCTTTCAATATGACAAATAAATCAATTTTTGAACACCGACAACAGCTTCACAAATCCTTTTCTGTCCTCTTTCCTCCTAAATTTGATCATATTTCAATAAAAAAAAAAAAAAAAAAAANAAAAAAAAAAAAAAATAAATACTGGAAACACTACTACTGCTGACTGATATTCACTGACAAGAAACACAATTTTCCTCCAGGCTCTGCAGCAGCCACCAGTAACACTGTGATCTTTTGAAGTGTCCATTAGCAAGGCACTACATGCATTCAGCTCATTTACTTGTAAGTCACCCTTACATTTCTGTCAGGAAAACCTCGTGTGTTTAGTTTTTGGAATGTTTGATTTTCATTTGCGGGACTATATGTCATTTTTAATAGCCACTGAACTGAACATACTTGATTAGCCAGCTAGCATATGCTGAGGATATGTCACCCAAATATGGCAGCCAGTTACAAAAGATGATTCATAAGTAACAATGCATTAAATATTTTTATGTTAATCAATAAATAATTAATTTGAATATGTCAGTTGTGACATAACAATCATCATTAAAACCATGTCATTTCTTGACTTTACCTCTTTGCTATTAGGTGGATTATAACACCAGCTAGCTAACTGTGCGAATAACGAGAAAATGTCATTAATTTTGACACATATTTAATTGTGAGCCAAAAAAAGAATGTTTTAAAATAAATTTTTTAAGATTCATTGCTATGTTATCACAGCCTTTATGTCATATCATAAGAAGTGAAATAGTATATTTAACTTGTTGTCAGCCTACATCCAAACTTTTCATTTTTAAAAGATACAGCATGACAGACAATGTGGTTTTGACTTGATTCTGTTCTCTGAATATGTCAGTTATGAGATTTTGCATTTGTGGTGTTGCTGTATGTTTGTTGCCTTTGACGACAAATTTCTGGAATTTTTGATGCAAAGTCAGAGATTTCAGAACACTCACAATTCCTTTTTCTCCCAATTTAAGTACCACTGAGAGATGAAGTCAACGGTTGCTCTCCCTGGACGAGCTCTATTTATGCTAAATCTGATAGCATAAGACCTCACATCATGACTGAAAAATCTCTAGTTGCATCAGTCCCAGTTGTTCGCTAAGAGCTAACAGGTGGTTGATTGTTAAAATGGTTTTGTCACCAGTGGGAGAAATCACTGCCACTTCATTATCTAAAGATCTATATGCTAGAAACAACAGATTTTACTTTTTTTTGACTCAGTGAAGTCCAATCAGCATGTTTGGACATGAACTCAGTTTCCTAAAAAAGGAAACTGGTGAGGTCAGGAATTGTAACACCTCTTATAATCTGTATAATTTATTCTTTAGAGAATTATAACAATGCTTCATTGTTGCAGTAAAGATCTAAACTCACCATTTGGACCTAAAAAAAAAGTGTTGGTTTTAATGTTCAACAAAACTAAGGACTACTTCTCTCTTCTCTCCTCTTTTCCTTTGCTCGTCTTCCCTGCTTCCCTCCTCTTTTCAACACTCATCCCCTTTCTTTTTCTCTGCATCTCTCCTCCTCAGTCTCTCTCTCTCTCTCTCTCTCTCTACACTCATGTATTTTCTCATCCTCTCCTCTCCTCTCCTCTCCTCTCCTCTCCCTAATGTGGAAAAGGCATACAGTTCATCAGCTGTGTGATGCAGCTGCTTCTCCTCCTTGAAGTAAAGCATGCAGTATCTGTTATGGGCTATAAGAAAGAAAACTTAACGTGATCCCCATTTGTCATTCCCCCCATCTCTCTTCTTTCTTTCTTTCTTTCTTTCTTTCTTTCTTTCTTTNATCCCCATTTGTCATTCCCCCCATCTCTCTTCTTTCTTTCTTTCTTTCTTTCTTTCTTTCTTTCTTTCTTTCTTTCTTTCTTTTTCTCTCTTCCTCCTCCTCATTCATTCATTTGAGAGATTTTGTTTCTTGAACACTCCCTCTCTCTCTCTCTCTCTCTGTTTAGAATGCAGGAGACATCTGACGCTGATTTCCCATGGTTAATGCAGGTGGGGGGCAGGGGGTCTGAGCTAAATGGGACATAGAAAGGAGAAGGTGGACTGAAATTTGTCTTAATGGCTTGTGGTGCTTTGGTGGAGGAGAGGAGAGGAGAGGAGAGGAGAGGAGCTGGCTTGAGAAATCACACTTTGGTTATGATTACCTGCTATTATCCTCCTCACTATAATGACACTAGTTATTTTGTTGCAGTGCACTCGTGTTTACTGAGATGTTTTTTTTTTGGTTTTGACACAGAAAATTACCAAAGTCCATTTCCTGAAATTTGACTCAGGCTGTAATTTACATATGAGCACAAATACATTTCTGTAGCATTTTTGAAAAAGATGTATGGCAGCAGTTTGGTGTCATTATTCACTCTTTCTGTCGGTCTCCTTTCCTTTTCTCTCATCTTCTCTCTGTCTTTCCACAGTACTGGGTTTTAATCACTGCTGTAATTGGTGACTCCCTGCTGTGCATGTGTGCACACAGAGACACACACATACGCTGTGGTAAATCCCTCTGGCAATGCATATCTGTACGTGTGTGTGGTAGTGGTGGTTCTGGGGGGNGGGGGGGGGGGGATGTAGAAAGATAAGGATAATGAAGGAAGGAGAGTTTCAGAACTGCAGGCCAACTTACCGACTCAACAATCTGTCTGCTGACAAGCACTGAAAGTAAAGTGCAGATATGCAGCCAACTTGCAATTAAATGAGAGAAAAAAATACTAAGGATTTTTTTTTAATCCAAACACAACATTAGACATTGTGCTGGAGTGACTGAAAAACTGATGCTTCCTCAATTTAGTAAAATTAATAATTAACCTTGCTTGTCCCAGTGTACCATATATAAAAAGTTTATATGTATATAAGTATACATACATATATATATATATATATATAATCACACCTTATACATACTTGATGTTTTGTTAAATATTGTACATAACTTTTTCGTAGTTTTTAGAGACAATACTTGTAAATATCCACTTGCAGTACAACAGCCCTTGGGCATTACACAGTTAAATTTAACCCAATCAAAATGGCATGGCCTCTGACCAAGACTTATTTTTCTCTCTGATCCAAGGCTGACCTTGTTTTGGTTGTAATGTAAGTTGCTGTTGTTCAGAAAATTCATATCTGGGCCTGCACCTGCTCATAGCTTTTTGTCATTTATGCTTCTTAAGCATTACATGTAAGACGTTGAGTTTTTTTTTTTTTTNTTGTTTTTTTGTCCAGATGACTTCTTATCTAATATGCCTGTCCCTCAGGATAACTGGTTGAATAAGTCACCTTGTTACAAGTCTATTTGTCTGTTAAATAGTGTATATACAAACCCTGTTGTGCTATATAGCAGCCATATTGCTACACAGGAAATACATATTAAAAGCATGAGTATGGTGACTATAATTATGTGGGGAGTNGGGCTGAATTAAAAGATTAGAGGGGAGATGGTATTTTGCCTGGCAGGAAGTGTTAAGTACACACCCCCAGTATACACACCCATGTTAACTATTTATCTTAACTTGAACCTATAATTTATTTAGCTTATCTTCCTTCCACACTCACTGAAGATGAACAAATCACTTATTGCACACAGAGAGCAAAATATGAGGCGAAATAATCTTTCACTAGTTTTACTTAATGTCAACATCCAAGCTTTAATACCAAAATCTTACAGTTAATACCAAAATATTTCATACACAATACACTCTGTTTCTTTTTTCTTTTTTTGTCTGTGCTGTGATTAAGACAATGCAATATAACATGTTGCATAATCAGTCTGCCAGGTGAGGAAACACACCTGCAGGTAGCTCATTACAATTATAACATATACATGTCTGAGTATATTGATTTAAAGTTATGCAACTTTAAACTAATATACTAAGCCTAAATCTATATACTAAGCCTATTACTCAAAGTATATGTCAATTTATGCCGATTTCAATCTATTTATGGTATTTACATGATGTTTGAAAAAAAATTGAATTATTGCCTTAATTGGAGTTAATCAAAGTTTTAACATGCATGTAAACTGAATGAAATGAGAAAGTGGTTTCTGGTTGGACACAATACACTTACAATATACAATAATGTAATCCAACACAAATATACCTGCAACAAAGACTTTGGTTGTTCAGCTTATAATGCTCTGGTTTTGTTGAAACTGTTTTGATTCAGCTCTCTGGTGAGTTTGTTGTTACATCTACGCGCTGTAGTAACATGAGTTGAAAGTTGCCTAAGAATTGATTATTGTTTCCCAGCAAAAGCCTAAAAATACATATAAACATAGCAGAACACGTGTACTATGAAACCCTGAAAGAATGTGTCTCGTTGCTGAAAAGAGTTTGCTGGATTTGTGCAGCATAAGTTGAAGCTTATTGGACCAAATCCGACACTGTGAGAACCATGTTACAATGGCCATGCTAAGCCCAGAGCTAAAGAATACCAGCTTTATGGTTATCATGGCACATTGGCTGGAAAAAAGGAAAGTTTCATGGTTGTGTGTGTGTGTGTGTGTGTGTGTGTGTGAGAGAGAGAGAGAGAGAGAGAGAGCATCTTTTATGTGGGTCACCTCACCATGTCTAATGGCCCCTTGCTGTGTGCAGCGTCCTGCGCTGAGCTGCTCCCTGCTGTCACACACACACACACACACACACATATACACACACAGCAGGGGAGATTTTGGGGTGTTCCTCACCCTAATACCTTCCACAATACATGACCGCTGCATCTGTTGCTCCTCTTAACTTGAAAGTTGATCAGTGAGGTGTTTGCGTATCGACTCACATTCTGCTCTCTGTCTTATTACATTTCATCACCTCCTCTCTCTTATTACTACTTTCTCTCATTTTTTCTAACCCAAAAGATGGGGGGACTATGTTTACATTTTTATTTTTCTGCATTTGGTTTTCATCTTTTGCTTGATTTCATCCTTAGCTGACAAGGATATTGATTTTAGATGCCACTGATGGCCTTTTGCATGAGTTTTATGGGTTGAAACAGGGCAGGCTCGGCTCCATTCAGGCCTCCATCACATAGACAGTCTATGCGGTTTAACCTGCAAGCATCTGCCTCAATCAGGTGAGAATCTGCATCACACACATCAAAAACTCTGCTGTGTATGTTTCTCTTAGTATTGAAGTTTATTCAGTATGTTTTTGTTGCTGTATTTGATACATTTCATGTTTTTATATCAGTATGAGCAGTTTATCAAATAAAAGCACAGTAGAATAAGGACTGATCTTACACTGTAAAATGTGACAAATTGATCTTACTTAAAAAAAATCTAGGAAACCAATTGCCTTGAAATAAGTAAGTAAACATAACTATTAGTCTTAAGTTCAAGTAGACATTTACTTTATGTCTACTTAAGTTCAAGTAGACATAAAGTAACTTAAGACTAATAGTTACATTTACTTACCTTTTTCAAGGCAAACAGTTTCCTAGATTTTTTTAAGTAAGATCAATTTGTCACATTTTACAGTGTACTAAAACATCATGGTATTGCTTAACAAACAGCTAAATCCAGTTAATGTGGTGACTGGCACCTGTATGTCTGTGTACATGTATGTATGTATGAGAATATGATTATTATTATCATTCTTAGTAGTGAAGAGAGGTTTGCATGCACATCTATATATAGTTTTGTCTTTTCTGTATGAGTGTTGTTTCTCTTCGATGACAGCCTCAGAGTCTATCTAGGCAGTAAGCAGACGGTAAAGATGAACATTCATTAGAATTTGAGCTCTGTAATTTTATTTACAGCCTGTGTTGTGGAATATGGAGGAGAGGAGAGGAGAGGAGAGGAGAGGAGAGGAGAAAGGAAAGGAGGGGGATGGGTGAGGTACCAAGAACTGGGGGAAGGAAACAAGAGTGAATGGTGAGATGCTAAGGATTCTGATTATTAGAGCTAAAACCTGCCCATCCCCACCCTACACCCAAAACACACCCAAACACACACACATGCACACTCTAAAGCATATTAACAGCATGTGTTCTTAAACATGTTTGCATATACAGTATACAGTGTCATGAACATACACACATGCACTCGTGCAGGCTTACTTGCAGCACTCAAACATAAGCACAGAGATGTGATCAAACATACACACAATGATCCATACAACATACATACCATACATACACGCACGCACACACACATATGCACAAACTACTTCTCAGTCACAGCTACGTCAGTATATTTTCACACTGCCGTAGTGTCTCTTTGTCTGCCTGTCGACCAGCCAGCTGTAAGATGGAGGGCGAGAAATATGCTTTTAGTGGATAGTTTGCACGACAGAAGACACGGTTTTGTAATTTAAGTTTCTATACAGCCTTATTATTAATATTATTATTATTGATTTCTGTCATGCAGTTATTTTTATTTGCCACAGACTTTTATGGTATGTCTCTTTTGATCATCTTTGTGTGTATGTGTGAGCATTTTAATGGATTCTAGTGTGTGTGTGTGTGTGTGTGTGTGTGTTGTGTGTGTGTANATGTGTGAGCATTTTAATGGATTCTAGTGTGTGTGTGTGTGTGTGTGTGTGTGTTGTGTGTGTGTAAGTCACAGTTTGCCAGTGTAATAATTTCGATGTTTTTGCTCTGCAGAATCATGTAAGCTTACTATGCCGTTGTGGGTATGATTTGTGTGTGTGTGTGTGTGTGTTCACACAAACACATAGCATATGTGTGAGTCTGTTGAAGCGTTTATGTTCACATCACTGGGTGATGCTGAGCNTGCCGTTGTGGGTATGATTTGTGTGTGTGTGTGTGTGTGTTCACGCAAACACATAGCATATGTGTGAGTCTGTTGAAGCGTTTATGTTCACATCACTGGGTGATGCTGAGCTTCTGTCCACCTGTCCACAGCTTCAGCTGTTCTTTGTGCTTCTACACACACACACATGCACACACACACACACACACACACACACACACACACGCACACAGCAGGGGTAATTTGCTGCAATCCCATTCTTACTGAGGAGAATTGCAAACAGCCTGGCAGTTTCTGTGTAAGGAGAATACACACATACACACATGTACAGACACACACACTTGTTTACACACTCACATAATGTATCTTAGTACATCTCTTCCACAAAGACTATAACGCTGAGTTTCAGATGTAAATTTTTGTGCTTTGTGGTACTTTTGTGAGATTTTAAGGTATTCCTCTTATTTTTTTTTCACACGCTGTGCATAAATGTTTCTCTTTCTGTCATACAACCTAGACGCCACGCTGCTACACACTCACTGAATACACCATCCTACAGGAAATGGTTATAGCGATTCAGTAGCCAAGCGACCTGCTCCTCATGTTAATAACAACATGAAAAACCTTAGCACCACAATTATCATCCTGACACTAATCAACAAATATACATATAATTCAACATGTATGTTTCTACAAACCTCACTCTAAAACCAGCTTCACAATGTTACACGAGTGAATACATGAAGATTTTTCCTACTGCAACACATAAAATAATTTTCAGTGGAGCTGAGAAAGCCATCAGTATGTAAGACACACTGATAAAATAAAACCCAATGAATGCATGGAAAGACAGAGCGTTGCAGAATGATTCAGAGGAATCCAAGGCCTCAGCCACGAAGGTTCACTATTATGTGATAAACACAAATACAGATGAATTTAGGCTTTGATTCCTGGTTGCTTTTCAACGCTCGCAGCGGGAGCCATCGTAAAGAAACGGCCCTCACACATTCACACACACCATGGTTTAGACTGATAGGATTATAGGCTGGTTCTATAGTCAGTCTCTCTCTCTCTCTCTCTCTCTCTCTCTCTCTCTCTCTCTCCCTCTATCATTATCTCATTGTTTCCTATATGTGTTCAGCCTTTCAATCTGTCTCACTTTCCCCCCTCCAAGCCTGCCAAGCCATGATTATTCACAAGGTTAGTTGCCTGTAGCAGGAGAAGACACAGATTCATTATCTCTCCACCTCTTCTTCTTCTTCTTCTTCTTCTTCTTCTTCTTCTTCTTCTTCTTCTTCTTCTTCTCTCTGTCCTTCTCTCTGTGTTCATCTCTGCTATGGTTGAGTGAACAAGCTCATCTCGTTGGAACCAGTTTACAAAATATTCACTAAAACATACCGTGGCTGAAATATTGAGGGGATTATCTCCAATTTTTATTTGAGCATAAAATTAAAGTGCATCCAAAGCAAAAATACTGTTCCCTCATCAACCAGCTTCCATTTTGAATTATCTCCACTATCACCGTTTCTTATTGTCTTTTTAAGCTTGTATGCTTTTCTTTCTTTTTAGCTGAAATGCTGAATCATACTTTTGATGTGTTAATTAGGGGATTTAATGGAGGATAAAGAAAGCTGAATAACAACATTCATCCACTTTAATTTTGAAAAATCTATCTATCTATCTATCTATCTATCTATCTATCTATCTATCTATCTATCTATCTATCTATCTATCTGTCCCTTTTATTTTACAATGCATTGTCAATAGCCCATCTCCAGATGCACCAAATATTATTTATGCTTTTTGGGGTGATGTCACTGCCAGTTGCATTAATAAAAGAGCAGGAGACAGGCAGGTTTTGCAGAATACTGATGACACTGTATGTGTGTGTGTGTGTGTGTGTGTGTGATGGAGAATATGGCGACGCTGCAGTAGGCTTCAAAGGCAGCCGTCGGCCAGCCCTCCTCTGCCACGGTGGAGCTGTCATTAGAAAACCTCCACCAGAAGCACATACTGTCTATTACATATACGCAGCACAAGAGCAGCGTTATACATCACAAGTCTGAAAACAAATTGAAAATCAATTTATGTAATTTCCTAAAACATATTTCTTTGTCCTGATATTTACTCAACGATATTTTGACAACAAATGAAGGTGTATTTGTTCACTTCGTTGTCAGGAGATGGAAAGAGAGTCTGTTAGTTTTTCTCTCTGTCTGTGGGACAATGTCCCCATTCTGAGGAGTGTGTGAGTGTAGTGTTGACACATGTTCATGCTGGCTGATTAGTCGACACATAAAGGAACGCACAACCCCTCTATCACTATTCAGCCATTTTGTCTCCCTGTCTGTCTTACTGGTGGTGTGTGTGTGTGTGTGTGTGTGCGCGTGTGTGTGTGTATGTGTGTGTGTGTGAGAAAGAGAGAGAGAGGCTTTTGTTAAGGTAATGCAGAGCAGAGAGAGAAGACACCGTATAAAATCACACAGACTGCATCCGTGTCCCCATGACCCGCTCACGCCTTTCCTTCTATCTTTGTTGGTCCAAATAATACAATTTCACTCATTTTTAACCCCCAACTTTGAGATGAAGACGCCTGAAATAAATTGTAATAAATGATAAAAATGGTAAGAATATGTTCAGATCAGTGGATTTCTTGTCTATTGTGTCTTAAGTGGATTAACAGAGCGGTCAGAGAGACAGAGTGGCAGCCGTTGTTTACAAGCTTCTGTCTCCTCTGTCGTTTCCAATTTTCAGATGCTGCTGATGAGCCTTCGTACATGTTTTTACAACAGTGGGCAGATATGTGCAAAATTTTTGTGCAATTTTTCTATAAAAGCATCAAATTTGGTACAATCAAATCTCATGTATTCAGATTTTTTTTCAACTGCCCCTTGAAACTGTGGGTAGTAGGCCTGATTTAATTCCACATTATTGTTCTATATATTTACACAAGTTTCAATGTGAAAATCTCCTGATTCTGGGTTTAAAATCCAATGCAATCTGCAAAAGACAAACTACTGTAGTTATCTTTTTTGGATATATTTGTGGATGAAATTTTAATTTTCTAGTATTTTGAAAAAACTGTAATTAATGAATCATATTAAATAAAAAAAAAAGCTGCATGCAATGAACATTTTGAAATATTTTGAACAACTGCATACCAACTCATGATATTTTAAATGATATATATTTGCTTTATCATTTGGCATTTAATTTTTTTTATAAAATATGAATGCAATGGAATATAAAGTCTTATTAATGTTGGTCATCTTATATACTGTGCAAGGCAAAATGACAGAATAATTCACCACTCAAACCAACTCAAACAAGGAAATACTGTATGTGCTTTGAGTGAAATAAAAATCACCAAAAATCAAAAATTAAATATCATAGAATATTATAGAATGTGACACAACAATAATCAGTGTCAATAGAAGCTGTATTTCTATAATACATTAAATGTTACTTGTCTTATCAGCACACCTCCACATTCAGAGCTATTTTAATACAAAATATATATCTACTGCAGAGATCATCAGAGCAAACCATTTATTATTATTATTATTATTATTATTATTAAAAAACCAAATCAAATGTGTCAGAAAAGATAGACTGCAGCTTTTGAACAGTAGAGCGCCCCCTCTGGCTAGAAGCAGGGACTTTCAATTAGCTTAGCATCGTAAATGTGTCTTATTTGTGCAGGAAGTAGAAAGCTGTGACAGCAAAGTGTATGATTCATTTATTCATTTATTCCAATTTTGGCTTTATTTTACTAGGTTATTACCAGCACTGTAATACTGAAACACACTTCACAGAGATAAATATGACAATAATGTGATGCTTGATTGATATTCATTGAATTTCTATTTTTACTCTGTGTAGTGTAGCTTTTTTTAAATTATTTAAATAGGTTGCTTGTATATATTGTTTTCACAATTTCCCATCCTAGAATATTATTTATTGCTCATACAGGTATGACTGATTTTAAGCCTCAAATTATACAGTGTCACTCTCTAATAATTCTTTTGTCAAACATAGCTAAAAATCATAATTGTTTTCAAACCCAAAAAACATTAACCTAAATATACTTTTACTTCTAATAGGATTTTTGTTTTGTCATAAAAACTATTCTTATACATTACATTGCTCCCTTACAAATGCAAGCATACACACACACTCTTAGATTTGTATCAAGAATTATTAAGATAATTATACATAAATACTCTGTGTAAACAAATTTGAATCAGATAGAAGTTTCGATTTGTGGGGTTGTCTTTTGCTGTGTCTATTGTGTTCACATCGGTATAATGGATTTTTTTTTTAAATGATAAAAGATATATTGATGTGAAAATTGCAGTGAGAAATGCATATTCTCTTCAGCTTTTGATCAGACTTTTCATGGAGATTAAAATTAAAACATCCATCCATCCATCCATCCTCTGTACCTGCTGATATAGAGATATAAATCATTTCAACTGAAGCTTCTTCTTTCATACTGATAATCATACTCCATATGTCTTATCTATACAGATAATAAACACTTAAATCTTTCAGATTATATTTCTTATCTCTACAGGTAAAACATACTTGTATATGTATCTACTTAACCTTGTCTACAGAATCAATAGACCTAAATGATGAGATTTTTTATAACGTCTTAAGTGCTGTGACTGTCTGCTCAGCTAGATGTCATTTTTTGTCAAGGCCCTGAAGTTCATTTTATTCCTCCCATTTCTGTGACTTTTATCATCTTTGCTTGTTTTTCTTCTGAAGAGTTTTAATAGTCACATGCATGCTGTGCAAGGCTGTGTGTATTATAGGATACAGTGTGGGTTCAATATGAAAGAAGATTCAGTCATTTATCTTTGTACTTACAGAGAAAAGCATGAAGGCATGAAAAACCTTGATTCAACATCACTAATGGAGGACCTGAAGTCTCATTAGTTTGCTTATTATTAATTATTTCATACTTGTATTGTGGTGTAGCACTATATATTTACATTAAATTTAGATTTAGGCTGTTTTGTTTTCATTGCATTCATTCCTGCCGAACCCATTTTTCGGGGGGGGGGGNGGGGGGGGGGGCACATGTGACCAGGGTGAAAATGTGGAGCGGAACTAAAGTTGAAAGAACAAACATATGCTTTCACGCTAGCAAAGCCATTCATTCATGCAGCAAGACAAAACTCACAAAATGTGAACAAAGTGGGTAATTTATATCAGAATCTGCACAAAATTTCTTAAAATAAAGGTGAAAGGAAATGTGCAGTTCATGTTCTTGATGTTATTTCAATATACTAAGATTAAAATTGGTCCATTTTGGTTTAAATTTCCCTAATACTAATGATTGAATGCTGCAGATGACAGGGTGGCTGGCAACTTTTCCAGCTTTCCTGCCTTCTCCTTTTCTCACGTCACAGACAGAAATAACAACATCTTTTATTGTTTGTCCTGCACTGCAGCACTGAATGTCTGGGACAATGCGTGCTTAGTGTGAAGGTGCACTGAGTCTAAGATAGTGTTAAGATGACTGCATGTTAAGCCAAATTACCTTTTAACATTTAAAAGGAGTGTCTTCTGTTCACCATTCAATCTCTCAGCTCCATTCAGTCCTATTAGCTTTGATTGAGGCCTGTGCTATACGCTGCTATTCATGCCCAACCATCTATGTAAACAGAAAGAGCGCAGGCACGGCTGTGTGTGTGTGTGTGTGTGTGTTTGTGTCTGCCTGCTTTAGCCTCTTAAACTGAGATTTAACATCAAGAACTCGTTCTCTGTTGTCTACCTCTCACTCTTTCTTTCTCTGTCTGTCTCACACATTCTGTCAAGAAAACACACACTTACACACACACACACACACACACACACACACACACACACACACACACACATACACATACACACAGTCAGACCTATAAAGGATCAGTCCAGAGGTCGTCTATGGGCCAACATGGCATTGTTGCCTATAAGCTGCTTTGGAACAAGAGGACAAGGTTAAAGGATGATTCCAAATAGTTTGTAGTAAAAAAGGATTGTTCACTTCACGCTAGATCGTGGTGTCAGTGTATCAGGTTCGGGGAAAGGGAGGAGGAGGGGGAGGGCATCAATTCATTCTCAATTCAACCCATTCCAAATGTGACTAGAAACCACAATTGATTTGCTAATGATATTATTCATTCTTAATAACATCCTTGTCCTTCTCAGCATTGGAAGGTTTTGAGGAAAATTGGCTTCCTAAATTGATTAAACTGAAGCCGGCTCTGCAGTTTGTTGTTTTATGCTGCAGAAAGATTATTTTAGATAAATATGACACACTTTTTATCATAAATTTTACTGCTTGAATTTCTTACCGCTGTCCAAACAGCCATTATTGAATTATAACAGAGTAAGTGGAAATCATAATTTACTAAATAAATTTGATTGTGAACTGTGTTTTTGTCAGACATCCAGAATCTTAGCCAATAATTCCTCCCCTGCCAGTATCAGTGTTGTATTTTAGTTATTTAATGTTTTTATTTGCAGGGTTTAACACACTTAAATATTTTATTGTTGTCTGTTTTATTCTCCTGTATTTCTAGTGTTACAATTATTTTATAGGCTCATATTTGTTTTATTACTGATTAATCATTGTGTTACTGTGCTTTGTAAAGTAATTTTTACTCTCATTATTACGCTTATTCCATTGCTAATTGTGTTACTTATTAGTTGTGTTTTTAGTTTCAAATTTTAAATAATATTATATTTGCAGTTCTTTGTTCATTTCTGACATTTTTTGGTGAATGATGACTTATTGCTAATTTGTTATTTCCTGAATCTGTAATGATCAATACAACTCTACCATAGCAGGATTTATGTTTCATGTTTATATATCTCAAATAAAATACCTAAATCATATCTGCTTGAATCAGCTATAATACTAATAAAATCACTGTAAATGAGGATCCTCATCATCCTCATCATAAAGTCAAACTGTCTCAGATATTCCATCAAACTAACATTGAAGCTCTCTCTCTTATATGCTTGTTAAAAATATTATTAAATCTGACCATCAGTCATTTGGACATGCTGTGTATGTGACACAGATTGCATGTAAATCCAGATGTGACTGGCTATAATGAGCAGCTGTTGACGATAATCCATCTGATATAAACTTTAAATCAGTCGGTTCCAGAATCTTTCCATGTGGAGATTAATTTGAACATGACATCATGAATGTAATGAAGTATTAAGGAGCAGTAGATTAGTGCGCATATTCACCACAAATTCACAGCATCACGTTGACTCAAATCCAGCACTCTCCGATTTAACAAAATAGTAATACCGTATAAGTCATCTTTTAAAAGGGGAATAACACTGTAACAGTGTGATATGATACAATTGGCCTTCCTACCGTCTTGCTATGCTGGTCGCCATGTCGTTAAAAGTGTGATGGCTGCAGAGAGAATAAAGCTCTGTGTGCTTTTCCCGACAGACCTCAGTGCTCGTACATCACACAGCATGAACCGCGTATCTGTGAATATCTGTCTCTGGTTCAGTCAGCTGTTTCTGACTTTCAGACCTCCAATCCACCAGCATGAGTGTTCCCTTTCTGCCTGTGCAGGATAGATGCAGGATGAAGGACTTTTACCATGGCAACCACTAATGCAGTATAGATGTAAGGACTGGCTGCCGCTGTAATAATACAGGACTCATACAAGGCAGGTGAAATATAATCTAACCTGTTGTTTTAAATAAGTAAGAAGTGCTTTTAATGTCTAGTCTTGGCTCTGCTATGAGGTTACTGTTTCCTGGATAAATACAAAATATATCCTCCTTTCCATTTACTTTCCATTCATCAGATTTCCTCCTCATCATAGTTTCCTGGATGTGCATTAAAAGCATCGCTTTGTTTTCATGTCAACTCCGCCAATATCGATCGATATCAGTATCGATAGATTTCTCTTTGTTTCCTACATTGTCTTATACCTCAAAATCCCTCTATAGTGTGACTGTCTCGTATCTGTTTCCTGCATTATGTGCCCACCTACCACTACAGGATGTGATTTCTTCATCCTCCTTTTCACACACTAGATCACAAGCGGGGAAACTATTATCTCTTATATAATAAAAAACAGGTTATCATCACATTTTAATTGAAGAAATACAAGAATTAATACACTTACCATATCTTTGCTGTACCACAATTTCACCTCATGCTGTAAGGTGCTGTTCAGCTGATGCAATGTTTGCTTGTGCTGTGCACTAAATATTCAGTGTATTGAAACAGGCAGCATAGCAAACGAAATCAAAAAGAGACACACAGAGGTCAGACTTTTTTTATCACTTACTACTGAGATGTTTTACTAATTCTGCAAAACTGGATGCATTATTTTGTTTACTGATGAACTTTTCAGGTTGCATTTTAAGTTCCATATTATCGCTCCAGTTCAGTGAAAGCTATCTATCTCCAAATGTTGTGACTTTGAAGTTTTCAGATCAATTGAAGTCTTACATTTATGAAAATCCTAGTAGCTCTTATTCATCAGGCCTGTTAAATCTGATTGGCTCATGTTAAAAGTGCATTACAAACCTGTGTTTTCTTCTTAGTCCTTGAAAAGTTTTGGAGATACAAGACAAGATGTGGGAATATATATTTTATTGGGTATCTGGTAAATTTTCCTACTGTAAATCATTGAAAGATTCAGTCAACATTATACTCTCTACCAAAGTGCAAGAATCACCTTGTGAAAAATACATTAAAGTTTCACACTGATCACAGATGGAGGCATCTTCACCTCTGTGCTCCTTGCTTATTAAAAATATATTTGGTTTTCCCTAGAATGTGGGAGCCAGATTTTTAAGGAAGGTGTTGAGTTTATCCTACGGTACCATCTTCAGTTTGCCCCTGTCTATAGCTGACCTGTGTGTGTGTGTGTGTATCTGTGTTTGTCTATGTGTGTGTTGTATGGGTTGGGGAGGTTGTTTGTTTTGTCTGCCCCTATCTGCAGCTCTGTTTCATCTCCTTTCTTTCATAGCTAGAGAAAGGAACCACACCCTCAGACCTTGGCCTAGCGTGTGTGTATGTGTGTGTGTGTGTGTGTGTGTGTGTGTGTGTGTGTGTTACCTTCCTCTCTTGGGACCTTGAGGTTTCTTGTGCACCCTCCGATCCTCAGCAATAACTGTGCAATACCAAATACACACTCCTGCAGACAAGCACAAACAGAAACAAATATAAAACCTAGAATGCATCCCATAAACACACACACACACACAAGTAAAATATTCCCATAGTTAGATGACATATTACTATATGTTTAATTGGTCTCTCTATACAAACTCAGCAAATACAGATAAATATAGAAAGATAAATTCACACAGAAGACAAATACAAGTGCACACGACAAGATTCTATACGGTACGCCCATGCGTATCTAAAATCACAGAGTTGGAAGCAGCCAATCAGAGTTGAGCTGGGATGTGTAGATGCGACCTGCTTCTCCTGTGAATATGAACCCCCAGGGAGACAAAACCCCCTGTTTTATATGTGTGTGTCTGTCTGTATGTGTTATTTGTGTTATCCTGGGTTCAATGCTTTCCATGTTAAAGCAACAGGGGAAAGAGGCACTGGGATTCAACACACACACACACACACACACACACACACACACACACACACAAGCAATTACGTGTTGCCTCCCAATCACGCAAAATGACGGATGAGTGCACGAGCCTGAATAACTGTTGGTTTTGTAAAGGTGTGCGTGCGTGTGTTTGTGTTTGTACAGTCCCCTAAGGTTTGCGTTATGCATGCTGACTTGTTTTATAATTCTGTAACAGACACAGTTTGGGATTACTTCACTATTTATTCAGCCATTTGATGAGGTGGAATAACTTCTTGATTAAAATATTAATGAGACTTTAAAATGACAATTTTGTCAGATTGGTTCCACTAAGAAATTATGAAAGTGAAGGCCTCATCATTTTCAGATGAATATATTTATGTTATGAACTGATTACCTTCAGAATGAATTAACCTAAGCTCTGCTTCAAAATGCTGGAGAGTAGCCAAAAGTTAAGCAAAGCCACAAACTCATTCAGTCACTATAGAAAATACATTTTACTTATAGAAGTCAACATTAACATTTCCTGCAGTGCAAGTGAGTATGTGAAGGAATCATTTTTCATAAAGTATATAACTTTAGTATCTTTCCAAATTGCAAGCATAGAATGACTGCAGGTTTTTGTCACTCACAAAAATAGTATTTGTGATTAGAATTATAACGTAATTTTGCTTATGTCTATATTGCTAATAAATTGAAGGTGTAAATTCTCCTCCAGCAGACTCTTCATGCTGCTACAATCGAACATGAATCATCCTCTCCAGCTGGAAGACAAGTGCTGTGTGGGCTCCCTGAAGTGGTGCAGTGCCGGGTCATCGGAAAGCCGTAGTGTGTTTGGAACAGAACAATCTGTGTTATTTCAGCACAGCCTGTTGGATGAAGGGCCATTTCACAGGCATTATGGATTAATCTTTGGCAGGGTCACTGCAGGATCAAAAACCTGGATGTTTAACCTCACATGTCCTACAGGTGAGAGCATTTGTGAGTTGACCCAGCAGAGAGAGGATTGGATCTGACCCACAGAGGGTTAAATGTTAGATATTTCTAAATATGTGGTAATCCTGTCCTGATCCACATCAGTGTCCCTCATGTCATTGCCTCCACGAGCAAAACAAACAAACAAAAAAAAAAAACAACAAAAAAAACTTGCATCATTTAATGCAAAAGCAAGACATTACCTTAGTGCGAATCAGTCTCAAGCATTCTTTAATTAATTTATTATTAATTTATTAATTTCTATTAAATTTTTAAAGTCTTTTTCATTATACTTTCGTGTAGATTTTTCTGCACTTCTCCTCTTCAATATGATTTCTCCCTTCAGGTAAAACGAGGAAAGTAATTTTCTATGAACAGAAATACATATTCAATTGCTGTAGCACACTTTTGAGTAATGTAAGTTATGTATAAGTGGTGCTCATTCCTGGCACTGCATATTTTCCATATCTTCTTGCTCTACCTGAACCTGATTAGCTAAATCAGGTGTGTTTAGCCAGTCAAGATCAACTCTGTGATCAAGCGAACACACGTTCATTTGATCGTGAGCCAATCAGGACTAGGTAGAGCAGGGAAAGGTGGAAAACACTCAAGGACCATGATGGATTGAGAACCATTGCAATAGTAAAATTTTCCTGGTGTCTATAGCTAAAAAGTGAGTTTTGTGTTTTATTTATTGCTCCACTTCCACCTCACTGATCATATCAGCAGCGCACAAGAACAGATTAATAAGGATGCCTACTCACCCACCCACCTCTCATCCCTCCCTTCCTGAAGTGTTTGCTGTAATAGACTGAATGCAAGATTATAACCGTGAGAGATTTGACATAATCAGTGATGACTCTCAGTTTAACAAGAATACTATAGTTAAACGTCTCACGTGCTGAAAGAATAGCAATAACACTGTATAAATTCAGTAAGCATTGTGCTGTATATATCAATCCATTCTGTGTATGAGATTCTAGAATGTAAATTTCAATAAAATGCATTGTGTTAATGGAATTTAATGGAGGTGCCTGATCAGGCATAATTAATATATTGCTGCTGCATATCAATGAATTTTTGACAAAGATGCGTTGATGCAATGTGAGTTTCACAGACATCACAGGTTAAATCTCTGCAGGATTTTCACAGTAAATCTGTTTTTTTAACCCCTGCACTCCTAATGCAAATCCAGATGAGGAAATCTGGTTTTGATTAAATGTTTATTTATTAAAAGCTCACTCTGTAACTACAGTGTAACACCCTTTGTTTAAACACTGTCAACTCTTTTTGCTTAAACAGGACATTTTTTACATAATTTATTCCCTGGGCTTCTGCTGGGGCATTGTGTGACAGAAAAAAAATATACTTCTTCTTCTTTTCCTTTCGGCTTTCCCTTCAGGGGTCACCACAGCGAATCATCTGCCTCCNAAAAAAAAAAAAAAATATATATACAGTTTTCATTAATTATGCAGCTGTGACAGATATGTTTATATTTTCCAGTGTCTGTAAACACTGGAGCAAAAGAAATCTGTATTTTGAGTTATGACATCCTTCCCAAAGAGTCTTTCAAGTCAAACTCTGCTACAACATAATACAATGAAAAATGCATATAGGCTTATGTTGTACTCAAAGATGGAGAATAATAAGCTTGAGACATTAATAATCATAACAACATAATATAAAAGCTATATTTCAGAATTGTTTTAAATATATTCCTAGAAATATCCAGTTTTCATGTAACTTACATTGATACAATGTAATGTAACATATGCAATATCTTGAAAGTATATGTCAATCATATAGTATTAGACTGCTATTAACTTTAAAGGACTATACCAGTGCTTTTTCATGTTTAAGCCCAATAAATACTGCCCACATACACACTGCTACTGCTAACTGCAATACATAAATTGCATTTTAGTTTTCCCATTATTTTGCCAAATCTCCTAACCTTTCACAATAAAATGTTCAGGTAATACACCCACCTTAAATTTCAATGTTTCACCTACTAACATATATGTCCTATTGTAGTAGGAACAGTCATTTTTAATTTCTCTGTACAAGCTATCTTCTCCTAGGACTATATTCCCTGGCAGAGACAAACAATTTAATAGACGTCATGTTCGCTGTGGTGAATTACCTATCTGAAACATGTTTCAAGTCTCTAAGTTGATTGTAATAGTGTAGTAGAATGAACTGAAACCAATGGCAGTCTGGAAGGTAGGAAAAACAATTCTAATATTTATCGCTCCCATAATATGTTTTGGAAAATGGTTGTCAGTAATTTAACTTGCATGCAGGTTGTATATATTGGGCTCAAACATGCAAAATCATGGGTATTGTCCTTTAAAATGTAAACTCTATGTTACTGATAGAAATGTGAGTAAGCCTTCATTCATGAAGAAAATCAGAAGTATCTATATCACAAACAAAAACAGACAGCAGGTGAAGTGAGTAAAAGTGATATTTGCCAGACAGTTCTACGTCTCCCTCTGTGCAGAGAGGAAGGATGTTTCATGACTTTATCCCAGATTCTTTAAGAAGCTGAAGGTGAATAGTAAAGGGAGGAGCTTATCAAACATGTTTCATGGTTCATTTCTCCTTCCCAGATTTACAGGTACATTGGAAAGATAATTTAACTTCTGGTAACAATCTCACTACCTGTCCATTGATAATTGAATGTTTTGAAATAAAATCAAATGTTCTGGAACCCAGCTTGCTTTGCTGTGGTTGATTTACCTGTTTGGTTACATCACCATGTTCCTGACAAACTGCAAGCCTCAACATAAACAGGGCCGTTTCATTTTTTGATCTCACAACTTGTGGCAATATTGCAAATTGACAAACAGCAGTAATTTTCACCAAGGCTTGAAAGCCATTCACAATGAAAACAATTTACACTGTAATTTCCATCCTGAAATCTGGTGACTGAGGGTAAATTAATTCTGAGTGATATGCTCATGTCTCCATTAGCTGTGCTATGATTCTGCTTTAATCTTATACAGACTGCTGATTTCCTGAGATGAATTAGATGTTGGCCTTCAGTAGCCTACATAAAGTAAGATTAATGAATTGGCCTGAAAGATGAAAAGACAGGACAAAAGTATATTATGTCATTAAATGCATATTCCCAGTTCCGAGTAAAGTTTGAGTACAATGTCAAGATAGCACATTACCTGCTCTCCATTTATTTTATAACATGAAGAGGAAGGGACCAAACACTGCCTACAGATCTATGTGATGCATACATTTTTAGAAAGTCCGATGTGGCCCATCCACTAACCTATTTATTGCTGAGCCAAATAAAGAGTGATCTGAAAATTAATCACCACAAGTCTGTGATATTAGAATAAAGGGGAGATCACATTCTTCATGTGAAGGACATCAGCTTGTGTATGCCCATAGACCACTAATAATTTAAGTGGCTGAATCTGCTTTAATTGAAGAAGGATATATGATTAATCTGAGTCTGAACATCAGCTTGAACTCAGATGTTCTCCTATTCAAACAATGAAAAAATATATATATTTTTTTAATTTTTAAAACACTTCATTAACCTGTAATCTACATTTAAGTCATTAGTAATTGTTCTTCCAATCAGTGACTTAGAAAGTCATTAATTTGTTTTTTGATTTTTTTTTCCTTAACAATGAATGCACTCAGAGTGCTCTGATCTGATAAATGACTTGCGGTATTGAGTCATTGCTTGGAAATTTTTAGGAAATGAGCAGTTTAGTCTGTGAATGGAGTTTAGTGCTGAATCACACCTAATTTTCTTCAAGAAGTTCATACCTAAAGAAATGCTTGTTGAACTTACTAACCATAACATTTTAAATAGACAAAAAAATACCCAAAGAACACTGACTGGAACCTTAAGTGTTTTTGGATGTTTGCCAGTGTAATAAAAAAAAATTCAATATCCTTATGGAATCTTTGTAGTTAGTATATTGCTGATCAAATTTATTATGATTTATTCATCATTATGGTTTGACTCTATGGTTTGAATCTATTTTTTTTTTTTGTGGGGAGGGGGGGTTACTTTTCAGAATTATTTATTGTTTGCTGAGACATCAGATATCATTTACTACGGTATTTGGCTTGTGTTTAGATGGAAGTGCTATGCGCTGTAATATTTTTCTTCCTTTTTTTTTCTTTTTTTTTTTTTTTTNTTTTTTTTTTTTTTTGGTTAGCAACAGCAGTAACGTGTTATTTTGTAAAGGTGAAGGTGTTACTGCTGTATGCTTAAAGTTGGAAAAGAATCAGAAATCATTTTCTATTCTGCCGGAACTCGATTCAATTGTGTATTCATGCTCACGTTTTATACAGGTTTTGCTTGGCTTAATTATATTAACTCAAATAAAACCCACTCAGGCTTGCAGTGACATATAATTAAGATGATTAATGATTATACTTATGAGATACGTTTTATACATACACGTAAATTAAAGTCGTATCTTATTTAGTTTCTATTTTATTCAAGCGCACGGCAGGATATGCGACCAGCAGAGGCGTTCTTCGGTCTATAAAAAGGTGCCGCCATCTTAAATTCCCAGATTCTGCTGGGCCGGCCGAGTTTGTATTATCTGGCTGCGAGGGAGCGGACAAGGACTCCCCGCTGACGCTCCGCTTCACATTTTCCTTGACTTTTTCAGTTTTTAAGTGTTTTCACTCTTTGCTATCCGAGTGGACGGACTTGCTATTTTGACAAGGGTAGGCTTCAACACTAAACTGTAGGCTCTACACTGTTTCTCCCTCTTTTAATGTCGAGCTTGGCTGAATGGCAAGCAGGATAGGAGTTGGGTGTTGTGTGCGGGCCGGCCGGGGATGCTGCTGCTTTCACGGCAGATATTTGGGATAAACCAGCCACCGCCTAATGGAACCATATGTTTTACCGATACTCGTTGTCTTTACAACACTAAGAGGTTGGGGTTTGGTTATTTAAATAGTAGCGTAACATTAATTGTATCGAACAAACTATATTACCGTTCATTTTTGTTGGAAATCTCAGCTGGGAGTTGGTAGTAACGTTGTTGACTTTGCTTGTTTGAATAGTTAGCAATGGTTAGTTAGCTTTGTTATTACTACTTTGTTAGCTTATTTGTGTGCCGGTCACATTCCTCCATTCTGACTCATGTTAGCCTGACGAGTTTCGTCTTTTGGTCGCTTGTTGTTGCAGCTGGTTCAGATAATTTGGCGTGAAGATACACACGCACGGATCTTGGTATATTTTAAACATATGTACATGTCTATAAATTATAACAGGTTAGTTCAGTTAAGAAAACTAGCGACTCAGCGTTAATGTTTTGTTAAAAGTTAAGTCGGAACTTCGAGCAACTTAAGCAGTTAATTTTCACCATAAATCGAGTTTGGTGCGGGCGGAATGTCACTAAACTTATAACTGTGTCGTAGATTTTATTTTAAAATCAAAGTTGAATGTGGGGTTTCTTCCACTCGTCATTTTAAACAAAGACCGACAAATTCCTCAGCCGTTGTGCTTTAGGAGGAAGACGAGGAGGAGCCTGAGTGTGAAATTTGAGTCAGTGGTGTTGGAGTAAGAAAGTCCGGCGGCCAGCAGCTGTGGGGGAGAGGGGGGCAAAATATCTGAAATATTTTTTAGTCATAGCTAATATGTACTGATCTGTTTTATTAAACGCGATTTAGTGGGTATGCACTTAATCGTCTCTTCCTCCGCATATCCAGGGGTGTGTTAGGGCTGGCTCGGTACGTGGAAAAAAGTTGGATACCTCGCTGCTTTCCGCCACACTGTCGATAAAGAAAACACGAGGTGTGATGGGAGCAGCTAAAGGACCACGCGTGTTTTTGTTTTACAGTCTTAAATATATATATATGGTTCAGAAAGACGTGGTGATGAAATACTAATACACATTTATACACATAATTTGCTGTTTTTGTGCAACCGGAAAGGTTGTTGTAATGAGAGATGGAGAGATTAAACAGCGTTGAAATATATTGGCGTCTTGTCTGTCGGATTTAGATTTTTGTTGTTTTATTCTCCTAAATCCAGAAAATGAAAACTGGTTTGTTTATTAGTAAAGGTGCAACTGCAAGACTTGCCATTATCACGTTTCACACAGTCACCGACCAACAGAATTGGCATTGGTCTGTGTGTCATTGACTCCTGGTTTGTTGCAGACATATAGGGGTTTTTTTTTTTTTNATAGGGGTTTTTTTTTTTTTGGCATCTTTTGGTCTCTGTTCCGTCATAATGATCGGGGATTTTACCAAAACATCTCAAAGTGCCGATTGTCATCAAAATTTTCTTGTACAGGAACATTATAACGTGTAAAACGGAAGCGTGGGTGGTGACTACATCCGAGACCGGTAGTGATACATTTTCAGCTGATGCACATGTTTGCAAGGGAAGACTTATCCAGCTGCATTGCCCAAGCCCGATTTGTGGATATTATTTTTTGGCGACTCTTTGCCCACATGAAATTAGTCATTTATGTACAATTTGAGCGATGCAGTTATTTACCTAAATTAAATTACTGTATAGAGAAAAGTAAAATTAAAATTGTGGCATTCAGTTAGACTTTCTTAATATTCCCTCATGCAAAATCTCACAAAAACGACCATATCATAAGACATGTATATTATTCACTTTTTATCAAGGTTCATTATATACCTGTAAATCCTCAAGTGAAAGAATTGCCTAATTATTGTGATTTCCTTTGGAAAGTACACCTTCCAAAATGTTCTCTAAGGTGAGCTGTTAGTAATGCAGTTGTTGTGCTGCATTTGCAGGTAAATCTGCTTATTTGTTTCTCCCTGTAAAGAGGAAGTTGTCACATTTAGTTTGAGTCCTACTTCATTTTACTCTATTACTCTTTACTTGCTCAGTCTTAGGTTTCCAATTCAAGCACAATAAGTATTAGATTGGAGAGAGAGAGGAGAGAGAGAGTGATCTTCATGTGGAAGTTGCATGGTTGTTTGCTCGAGCTTCTGTTGATCTGGAGGCACCGTGGTTTTGGATTTGAGACATAGACCAAACACAGCAGCAGCTGCAAGCGTTGTACTCATTGTGTTGTTGACAGGCAGCAGCGAGGGCTGCTGACCCTGCACATTAGTCAACGCTGAAGCCTGCAGCAGCTCCTGTCTGCCTGCCCATAACACAGCGTGTTGGGTCATTCACACACAGGAGCACAATTGCTAGCACAGATACAGGACTCACTCTGTAACTCAGAGGAAACCTCCGATTCAGCTCTTTTGATGTCCTGATCTCAGTGAATATGACCTGGACAGTTTTTTTTTTTTTTTTNTTTTTTTTTTTTTTTGTTTTTTAACCCTAGCACTTCATTTCTTCTGTCAGATCAATTTTGTATAAAAATGTTACAGCATTCTCAATAAAGATGCTGTAACACCCTTCTGAGACAGAAAAAAAACTAAACCAGAAATGGCAAAAGGACAGAGCAAAATTTAATTTTGAAAAAGTGATGCCAGAGCTTTTTTTTTTTTTTTTTTAANTTTTTTAAGGGGAGTGTGGTACTGTTGTGCAACACAGCCATTTTACACATGATAAACCTTAATGATCATGTGATCTCACTTCAGAGCATACTGGCTCAAATTTGCTGACAGACTGGCTTTTTTCCTTTCAGGCAGAGGAAATGAGATTGAAGAGTTCAGGTGCACTGAGCTGCTCTGAATTCTGAAAAAATATAATTTTCCCATTTTCCCTCCTACGAATCGCTGGTTTAAGATTTCAACAAATTAAAGACGAAAGGGAAAGAAGGCAACATTTAGGGCATGTTTTGTCTCTTCTATGGTGTTAAAACCAAACATCAGGATTTTAAGAAACAGGTATGTTTTGTGTGTGCTGTCTAGATTCATGTTAACTCAAAATTATTCACACCAAAACTGAACAGTGGCACTGGGTATGAACATTCATATTCTCTGGTTGTGTCAGGTCATGTAACAGACTGAAGCACACTATTCCCGTGCTCTGTGCTGGAAGAGTGAACCTATCATTTGACTGTGGGATGTGGTAGTGTGATTACACCTCGCTTCATACAGCTGTGTGTGTGTATTTGCTTGCCTGTGTGTGTGTACATTGCCATGCCATCTAAATTCACATTTGTGTCTGTGCCAAAAATTATAATATGATGATCATTCTACCTGTAAATGTTACAGAACTTGCTTGATGTATTTATCCAAGCATCCCTACAAGAGCCTTTATATAGCTTGACTCATCCCGTACATTGCATGAGACACACTCATTCTCAGTCACTCACTCAGCGCACACACTCATTGCATGAGTGTGTGCGCTGCTCTGCTGTCTCACTCATTAGTCATCTGGTTTCAGTTATATAGCTTTTTAACTAGACCAGGCACAACTCTTTTCACATAAGGGCCGTCACATTTGGCTTCAAAGAAACCTCACGTTCAGATTTTTGTGGCCTGGCTGCTAGTCTGATATTCAGGAGAGCTTACTGTAATGTGTGTGTGTGTGTGTGTGTGTGTGTGTGTGTGTGTGTGTGTGTTTTGGAGTCTGACTTTGGTTTGGGCCTGCCATTTCCCTCTAAATTGGAGACCAGAATCTGTTTTGTTTACCCATCAAAAAAAACTATCATCGTCTCAGTTTCCAAAGCCAGATGTAAAGAGCCATGTTTTTTTCCACCAGTGTGAATGCTAAATGGTTCCACTGTGGGCTTTGATTCCGTTTGGTTTGCATGCAGGCTTGTACGGGACATGTGGCTCTCATTAGGACAGGGCTAGGTTATGCGAGGGCAGACCCACAAAGTGGGGAGGATGGCGTGTAAAGGGTGAATTTGAGCTGGTGCATTTGTGGTTAGAAGCAGCAGTTGTAGAGCCTGACTGAAGATTGTGTTTTAATGACAGCGTTGAGCCGGGCGATGTGAGCCGGGCGATGTGGGCGTGAGAGAGTGAGAGGAGGAAAGTCAACCAGAGCAGTAGTTTAGCTGTGCATTTGCATTTTGGCAGCCATTTAACTCTACAAGCACCACATTCACTGACATCCATGTCAGACTGATATTGCCACTACTTGTCTGGCTGCTTTGTTTTTTTTTTTTTTCCCCTCTTTTTTATGCTAGATCCTCTCTTTGGAAGGCTTTTTGCCTTCACCTTTTTACCTTATTTTTCACATAATTTAAAGAGACTGGCGTGTTTTGCAGTCAACATCACCAACAAATCTTATAAGGTAGAAGTGTGTAGATAGGCTATTTGTAAGAGGTCATTTAGAAGGTTTTTTTGTGGTTCAGGTATGGTCTATCAGATTTTTGTAAGCCAAAACTCTAGTGTTCAGTTGCATTTGGTTTATAACCAACAGGATAATAAAGGAGGAGTTGTTACTTTGAATCTGATGATAACATTCACTTAGAAAAAAACACTGACAAATTTTGCTAGCTCTGTTAGCTCACAGCATGCTAACGCCAGCACCCAGCTTAAAGGACCGTGCCAGCCATTTTGCATGTTTGAGCCAAATATATTGAATTTTCATACATGTTACTGACATTACTGACAGCCATTTCCCTAAGGATAAAACTGTATCTAAGCTTTCGTGATATTTTGTAAAATCTCTTAATCTTTCAAAATCAAATATTCAATCGATACACCCACCTTAAAAATCATTGTTTCACCTGCTAATAGTTGTGCAGCCTTATGAAGTCATGGTTGTTTAAATTTTTCAATAAATGCAGGTCTTCTTTTGGGACTATATTCCCCGGTGGAGACATACATTCACTCTGCGCTTTTTGATTGCGCTAAAATTACGTCACTTTGAAAAAAACCGGAATGTGCGTCTTGTTCATGATGATGGATTACCTATCCCAAGAACGTTTCAAGTATCAACAAGTTGATTTTAATAACGTACCAGAATGAACTGAAACCAATGGCAGGAAAAAAAAATTAATTCACCGTTCCAGTAATGTGCTTTGGGAAATGATCGTTAGTAACGTTACATGTATGAAATTTGAATATATTAGGCTCAAACATGCAAAATAACTGGTCTGGTCCTTTAAGCTAGCAGATCAATACGACTACCTACCTGACTGCATGGTGAGTCTCGCTGTGGTCAGCAGAAGCATCACGTCTGTGCGACTGGTTGAGAATGTAAAAACCTTGCTAAGCCTGGAAAGATCAAGCAGCCATCACCTATAAGGAAATGAAAACGTTTTTGTGAGGTTCATTTGTTTGCTTCACCCCCATTTTTACGATCAGTTTTTCTAAACAGCAGATATAAAATTTAATCAATGAATCGTTTGTAATGAGTATGGACATGTTGCTATTGTCTTTGGCTCCTGGGTACTTGTGTGGTTACTAAACACTTCTTGTGGGTAACAAGATGCTGAGAAAAGCTTAGCAAGATGATCATTTTTGTTTTTGTAAGCAAACGCTATAAACTGAGGAAAATTGCACAGTTTCAGGGTGTGAATCACTTCAGCCATGGCTCTTTGTAGCTGTGCCTGCATTTAATTTCATTTCATTTCATTATGCTATCAGAACATGTCCAACATTGCATGCCAGGATTTGGTCTACATCATGTTGTTGGACTCATCTGCAATCTTGGAATATCCACAGATGTATCCAAAGGATTCCTGACCTTTTGGGTGTGCAGCACATTTCTGTAGCTCATTTTGTCAGTTTTTTCTCTCCCGCAGTAACTGAGTTTTGTATTTTTGCGTGTTACTGTCATAACCTTTCACTTTTAAATATGGATTGGAATTGCCTCTCACTGCTTAAATTTTCCTTTTTTTTCTTCTGAAATGATCTCTCTTCACTCGCTCTCCTGCTATTGCCAGTGTTTACTTTCCTGCAAAGAGGAGTTTCAAGTTCAAAGCAAGCGCAGGAATGTGTAGCCCTCCTCTTCCCTCCCTCCACCTAATGTTCCCCTTCCTCCGTCCTTCCTACCTAAATAGTTGCTAGTTATTCCACTTAATGGTGGCTTTGTATTGAGCTGCTGCTGTTTGCATGTCTGAACAGAAAAGGAGAGCCAGGAAAGGGAGGAGGCAGGAAAGACAGCACTAGAAAGCCACTTTTGTGGTTGTTTTTTTTTTTTTTTTTTTTTTTTTTTAAAGCTATTACTGCCATCAATTTCGAACAGTCTGTTTTTTGGCCTTTAACTCTGTTATGATCTGTTTTTCTGTTTTCAAATCCAAAATGTTTTACTGCAAGGAAGGAGGAATGGCAGCGAATATTGCAAAGGAAAAGATGATGGAGGAAGCTCGACTGACTGGCCTTTTCTCCTTGTGTTTTTCAGATCAGGAAGCTGTGTTGGTTGCGGTTTGAGAAAGAAACATGGCTTCCCAGGGTGAGTTAACAGCTTTCAGACACGCACTCAGACCTTAAATTCACCACCTTGGTCTTTGTGTGTCACTTTCCACCTTGGCCAGATTTGCAAGTCGATAAAACAAAGTGAATTAGATAATGATTTCAGGTTGAGAGCGTAGAGGAAAATGCAAAATCAGACTATATGTTTGAATAAAACTTTAATAGGAAATTACTCACAGCATTGAAATAAATAGATTTTTCTTACCTACTTCTGAAGTTAGTTTGTTGCTGAAATCAAGATTAAGAATTACTATTATATTATTGCTATTTCAAGGAAAGTAAGTAGGATTATTTATTATCGGTTGGCCCTGTAGTTGCCTTTTTAGCTGCTCCCTGAGTGATTTCATATCACATTGCCACCTCTCTTAAAGGAACTCCAGTTTGTCTGAAAGAAAATATTGATTATAAATGGCTTCTCACAGTTTAAAAAAAAAAAAAAAGTTAAAAATTCCTTTTCAGTTGTCATATTCATGTGTTGATCTCACTTCTGTTGAACTATCATAAAAGAACCATACGTTAAAATGGATTAGAATGACCTTTCATACTAGTTTCCATATCTTGAGGTTGATTTTCAAATGTTTTGTCTGTTTCAGCTGATCTGATGGAGCTGGACATGGCCATGGAGCCAGACCGCAAGGCAGCAGTCAGTCACTGGCAGCAACAGTCCTACCTGGATTCAGGCATCCATTCTGGGGCCACTACCACAGCTCCCTCTCTCAGTGGGAAGGGCAACCCCGAGGAGGAAGAGCTTGACAACAACCAGGTCATGTATGAGTGGGAGCAGGGCTTCAACCAAAACTTCTCCCAGGAACAAGTACAAGGTAGGTTCTAAGACTTTAAAAGCATGTAGAATCTTGGACACGTACGGCTCAAACAGCACCTTGCAGCCCTGTGTATCAAAATGACTGTCCTTCTGTCTCCTCTAGACATAGACGGTCAGTACGCCATGACACGTGCTCAGCGAGTGCGTGCAGCAATGTTCCCAGAGACTCTTGAGGAAGGCATGCAGATCCCCTCCACACAGTACGATGCAGCAAACCCCACCAATGTCCAGAGGCTCGCAGAACCCTCACAAATGCTCAAACACGCTGTGGTCAATCTGATCAACTATCAAGATGACGCGGAGCTGGCAACCAGAGCTATACCAGAACTCACCAAGCTACTCAATGACGAGGATCAGGTGAGGATCCGTGCATGGTCGTCTATCATTTACAATTCTGACTCGGAATTATGGCATAAGTAGCTCTGAATCGTTTATCTTTAACATTTGTGTGTCTGTCTCTGTCAGGTTGTAGTAAACAAAGCAGCAGTGATGGTTCACCAGCTATCTAAAAAAGAAGCTTCGCGCCACGCCATCATGCGGTCCCCTCAGATGGTGTCGGCCATTGTGAGGACCATGCAGAACACCAACGATGTGGAGACGGCTCGCTGCACTGCAGGAACACTCCACAACCTGTCCCACCACAGAGAGGGACTGCTGGCCATCTTCAAGTCTGGAGGAATCCCAGCTCTAGTTAAAATGCTTGGGTATGGAAGAAAATGGAGGGATGCTTGGAAGGGTTTTTTTCTGGACTTGGGAATTATTTGATGCAGTTTAACAGAACAGGCAGGAAGCAGAAATACGGCAGAACACACTGTATAATTAAAGCTACAACAATGGCTGAACAATAGTGTGACAAAAGTGCATCAACTATTGGGTAATTGGGTGGTGTAGAGGGATGTGGAGTTGAAAAACCCAATATAATGCACATCAAATTTTACTTCTATTGTCATTTGACAGTAACAATCCTTTATATCTATCTGCAGCTCACCAGTGGACTCTGTCTTGTTCTACGCCATCACCACCCTCCACAACCTCCTCCTGCACCAGGAAGGAGCTAAGATGGCTGTTCGTTTAGCTGGGGGTCTACAGAAAATGGTCGCTCTGCTCAACAAGACTAATGTCAAGTTTCTGGCCATCACCACCGACTGTCTCCAAATACTGGCCTACGGAAACCAGGAAAGCAAGGTGAGGGTTTTGTGGGAGGCAGCAGGTGTGAGAGTTACTGAGTTTCAGCATCAGCATGTTGCTCTCAACAAACTGCTGAACAGAGACTGTTTGTGTTCTAACATGTTTTCAGCATCATCTGTCTTAGTTTTCCTTTTAGGTAAAGGAACCCTAATGACTCTTAATTGGATAGTTGAATAATTCTTTTCCATTTTAAACTGTACGATCAGACACAGTTGCTACTTCAGTAAGGTGTAAAATACTTGTGTAAATAAATCTAATGTTCTGTCTTGCTGGATATCATGGGAATATTAACATGTTGAACATTTTTTGTGCTCTCTCTCTTGCTGTGTAGTTGATAATCTTGGCCAGCGGTGGACCTCAGGCCTTGGTCAACATCATGAGGACTTACACCTATGAGAAACTGCTGTGGACCACAAGTCGCGTGCTCAAAGTTCTGTCGGTCTGTTCCAGCAACAAGCCTGCTATTGTAGAGGCTGGTATGTTTGCTCTCCTAAACGTTCAAACCCCTTATGCTTGTACGTGCACTTATGGGTTTTTGATAATTGACCAATTGCATTTACACATATTTGCATCTGTGCAGGAGGCATGCAGGCGCTGGGACTCCACCTGACAGACCCCAGCCAGAGACTGGTGCAGAACTGCCTCTGGACGCTCAGGAACTTATCAGATGCTGCCACCAAACAGGTAATGAGAAGAAACTCACCTTAGAGTGTTTGATGCTGCTGTCTCGTGTTGCTTTGCAGGCACTTGGCACGTGCTGTGTGAGACAAAAAGAAAAGAGAGACACGTTGTAACTGTTTCTGTTTAAAGTTGGCCTACTTCTACTTTTCTGCACCAGTGGTTCAACCTGCTCTCAGCGCTGTCAGTCACTTTCTCTCAAAGGCAGAGCTCACACACACTTAGCAAAATAAGAAGCTGTGTAGCCCTGAAGTGTGTAGCCGTGCTTTGTACTAACTTCCTGACTCTGACTTTCTGCAGGAGGGAATGGAAGGTCTCTTAGGAACGTTGGTTCAGCTGCTCGGCAGTGACGACATTAACGTGGTGACCTGTGCTGCTGGTATCCTGTCTAATCTGACCTGCAACAACTATAAGAACAAGATGATGGTCTGCCAGGTGAGGACAGATACAAGAAATATCAGCTGTTTCTATTGCTCAGACTTTGCAAGTAGTACTGAAAGTTTGAATGTGGCCTCATACTTTTTTTTTTTAAAAGGACCATACCCCCATTTTGCATGTTTGAGCCTAATATATACAATTTTCATACACGTAACATTACTGACAATCATTTCCCAAAGCATACTACTGGAACGATGAGCTAGAAAAATGTTTTTCCTACCTTCCAGACCGCCACTGGTTTCAGTTCATTCTGGTACGCTGTTAAAATCAACTTGTTGATACTTGAAACGTTCTTCGGATAGGTAATCCATCATCGCGTACGAGATTCAAAGTTTAGTAATTTTAATTGCAATAACAAGCGCGGAGTGTATGTCTCCACCGGGGAATATAGTCCCAAAAGAAGACCTGCGTTTGTTGAAAAATGTTAACTGTGATTTCATAAGGCTACGTAATTATTAGCAGGTGAAACACTGATTTTTAAGGTGGGTGTATTGCTTGAATATTTGATTTTGAAAGATTAAGAGATTTTGCAAAATATCAGGAAAGCTGAAATATGGTTTTATCCTTTGGGAAATGATTGTCAGTAATGTAACATGTATGAAAATTGAATATGTTAGGTTCAAACATGCAAAATGGATGGTATGGTCCTTTAATATTTCAAATCATTTTTTTGTATAAAAAACAAAAAAATCATGAAAAAAAAAATGCTCAAAGAGGTACAATAGAAATTCAGTGTTTTCCATCGTTACTTATTTTGATATTATCCATCTCGTGTAACAGATTCCGTCATTTATTTGTTTTTCTGTCAAAACATCTGTTCGCCTCCAGGTTGGAGGTATTGAAGCGTTAGTTCGCACAGTGCTCCGGGCCGGAGACAGAGAAGACATCACAGAACCGGCGATTTGTGCCCTGCGTCACCTCACATCTCGACACCAGGACGCTGAGATGGCTCAGAACGCTGTCAGGCTGCACTACGGCCTGCCGGTGGTGGTCAAACTGCTGCATCCACCCTCACACTGGCCACTCATCAAGGTACACACACACATGGATGTGCTGCCAGTGGTTAAACAGTCTGCCCTTCATACTGTCAGGAACGTACACGGCTGATTTGTTAATAGTGTTCACAGCGAAATCAGTTTGCACTCAGATACACCTTGAAGCTTAAAATGGCCAAAGTTAGCTTATAATAAACAGTATTATCTGTGAATAATGTACATTATTGTAGTTTTCTTGTAATCTGTGTTAGCAGCTAATCTCTCTGTGTCCCTCCAGACTGGATGTTTTGTTAATGTATTGCGATGCAGCTGCAAGTTACTTAAGCTTGTACCACAGCTACAAATCTTGTTTGTTTTGGCCTCAGTCCAATGTAACAGCAGTAAAATTCACCTGAACACACAGAGTCACAGCAACTGGCCTCCAGTGTACACATTTCCTGCAGGACATAGTTTAAAAATTTGTAGGGCTTTGTGTTTTCTCTGGATTGGGGGGAGAAAAAAACTGGTCCCAAATTAGGGCAGCGACGCTTGTTCAAAATGTTTTGATGCTGTAGTCTTGAAAGTACTTCATATTCATTTGCAAGTAAAAACAACAGTCTTGACTCTTTGTGGCTGTTAGTACATTTCTGTCATCAACTTAGGTTGTCCTGTAACTCATGCTTCCTCGTGTCATGTGACTTTTTAGGCTACAGTGGGTCTGATCCGTAACCTGGCACTGTGCCCTGCCAACCACGCCCCTCTGAGGGAGCAGGGCGCCATCCCCAGACTGGTGCAGCTGCTGGTCCGAGCACACCAAGACACACAGAGACGCACCAGCATGGGAGGCACACAGCAGCAGTTTGTGGTAAGAACACACATACACACACTCTTTAAGATTAGTCTGAAAACACATGACTACCTGTAATCCACACACACACACCTGCCTGGCACATAACAGTACACATATGCATCCTGAACCTGTTCTCTGAACACACAGTGCCATTTAATTTATTCTGAGAAAACACCACAAGATTCTAATAGACTTCAGATGCAGATCACTAAGGGTTGCTAACTGCAAATAAAATTCAAGCCAGTGCAAAACACAGAAACAAGCCTCAGATTTAGAACTGGTCAGTTACATATTATGTTACTGCAGAACCACTTCAACAAGCTGATCACCTTAAGTCAATAATTCCCACTTCTGCCTTTTCAACTGAAGGAGCCCTAAAGAGCAACTTATTGGGAGTTTAGATCATACAGGGTCTCCAAATCGTAACGTGATGAATGTTTGTGTCATTAGGAGGGAGTCCGCATGGAAGAGATTGTTGAAGGCTGCACAGGAGCGCTTCACATCCTGGCCAGAGACGTCCACAACAGAATAGTCATCAGAGGACTCAACACCATTCCACTCTTTGTACAGGTAAGAATCGTTCTTCAGCTCATTTTTGCTTGTCGTGGTTTTACTGTTCGGAGCTGGATTGTCAGAACCTCACTGCAGTTTTACTACACTATCAAATTCATACTTTCTTTGTCACTTGTGAAGGTAAAATGACTGTAAGCATCTATTGCCCATCTCCTTACAATGAGGCTGTAGTTGCTCCATCTCCTCAGATCAGCATAAACACTGGGAGCTGTGTTAACCCCTCTGCGTTTGTGTTTGCAGCTGTTGTATTCCCCCATTGAGAACATCCAGCGCGTAGCAGCAGGAGTGCTGTGTGAACTCGCTCAGGATAAAGAGGCTGCTGAGGCCATAGAGGCAGAGGGAGCCACCGCCCCGCTCACAGAGCTATTACACAGCCGCAATGAAGGAGTCGGTATGTACACACCAACACACACACGCTTACTGACGGCCATGATCATCATTCACCTGAAACTCAGCTACACATTTAAGCAGAAAAGAAATTCCAACTGTGAGAGTTATGATTGCATAAAACACAATTTCTTGAGTTGGTCTGACGTTGAAGGTGGAGTTTGATGCTGTAACTGATCACAGCAAAGAATGGCTGAATTATATTAGATTATTATATAACACAAGTTTATGTTCTGAAATTAGAAGTCTAACCTGTCATCTTTTCATCTTCTTGTAGCCACCTATGCTGCTGCCGTGTTGTTCCGCATGTCGGAGGACAAACCCCAAGACTACAAGAAACGTCTCTCTGTAGAACTCACCAGCTCCCTCTTCAGGACAGAACCGATGGCCTGGAATGAGGTACGAGGCAGTTCGGTCAATTTTTTAGTTTTTTAACCAAAAGATGACGAAAATTGTGGTCTTGCTTTAAGTGCTCATCCGTGTTTGTGTCTTGTTCTGCAGACTGGAGATTTGGGTTTGGACATTGGAGCTCAGGGAGAGCCTCTGGGCTACAGACAGGACGGTAAGACACCTCCTCATTCCTGCCTGATTAGGAGGCTCCCAGGAGAAACGCAGGAGGAGACAAATATGTCACCAGAGCAACAACACAAACTGTTGAGCAGATTTTTTTTGTACAAATTGGGTAAACCTATAAGCGTTGGCGTTATTCTGAGCTCTTGGTGACAGTGTCCTTCCTGTTAGTTCCTCTAATTCTAAGGTCAGGCCGCCTTCCTCTATCCCCTTATTTAAGTTGTTAAAGAACTAAATATTTCCGCACTCTAGTGAATACGCCTCATTTGTCTGCCAAATTTGGCTCAGACATACAGGCTGGGGTTTGAGGCTGGCTGGTCAGGTTTGATTTGCACTGCTCTCCATTTCCTCCACAACAACTAGAATTTGTATTGGTTAAATTGACACGTAGAGTTGTTTGGTGTATTAAAAAATCAACTGGATATCAGCCGCAGCAGACGTGTTGCTGCTGGTGGAATCAAACTACATATAAACATTTTAAGCAACATCCTTAATCGACGATCAATAATCACTCGACCATTTACAAATTTGGTAATCACGATGACAGCAGTAATCTGGTATGGACACACTAACATACACACACTAACAGAGGCACACACTGTTACTAAAGACACTCAACATCTCAAATCAGGCAGGTTTAGCTTTATAATGATACCATCTTACACAACAGTCCTTATGATTTTGGAATCGTAAAGTTAAAGCAGGGTATTTCTACATACTTTCAGAACAGCTACTACATTTTGCAGCACAGCCAGATCAATTAGATACTCAAACCAGAAATTAAATTCACAAAATATTTACTGGTGAGTCATGATCAAAAATCTAGCCATTTAAACTTGCTCGGCTCTGCTTAGAAGTCAGTAAATGTACAAATGAAATCAGTAGTATTGATTGCTGCTTTGGCTGCTGGAGGATGGACAGTGTGCTGTGTTGTGTGTCGTGTT
This sequence comes from Lucifuga dentata, assembly GCA_014773175.1. Classification (NCBI taxonomy): domain Eukaryota; kingdom Metazoa; phylum Chordata; class Actinopteri; order Ophidiiformes; family Bythitidae; genus Lucifuga; species Lucifuga dentata. The sequence goes on from VXCM01000288.1 coordinate 127,080, forward strand.
GCGTGTCAGTTTGATCATACTACTGTGTGGCAGCTTGGTGTGTTAACATGCTTCTAACAGCTGCTCTGCTTCCCCTGCCTCTCCTCCACCCACTCCTCCCTCTCCCAGACCCCAGCTACCGTTCCTTCCATTCTGGGGGTTACGGAGGGGACTCGATGGGTATGGAACCCATGATGGACCATGATCTGGGTGGGGGCCACCACCCAGGCCAGGACTACCCCCCTGTAGAGGGGCTACCTGATCTGGCACATGCCCAGGAACTGATAGAGGGCCTGCCGCCCGGCGACTCCAACCAACTGGCCTGGTTTGATACCGACCTGTAAATACCAAGACCAACATTACACTAAACTTTCTACTAGGTAAGATGAACTTCACGCCGTTTCTCATGCAGGACGTTAAAGTAAGAAGACGCTTCAGAACATGGCGAGGTTTAGTATCTGAGCAGGCGAGGAGAGTGGGTTTACTAAATGTGCCGCTGCATGTTCAGACTGCTCCTAATTTCAAAGCTCTGTGTGTTGTGGTGCGTATGTGATGTCATTTGGTGTTTGATCTGTGTGTGTGTGTGTGTGTGTGTGGTCTTTAACCAGTGTTTGGATTCTTTGTCTCCTTCCTGACTTCCTCTTTTTCCCTCATTCCCTCCTTTCTTCCTTCTCTTCTCCCATCCAGCTGTATCATGTGATCTGGATGAACCTGCATCGTGATTCGCCCATATGGAGGAGGCGGGGTTTCAGAAAGTGCCTGAAGATGACTCAACAACAGCAAGCAGAGTTTCCTGTCTATGGGAACTCCATTGGGACAAACTAGGTTAAAGTGCGGTTCTGATCTGGTCTCAGCCTGACTGTGGACTGACTTCAAATCCCGACGTGACAAAGTTCAATCTCAAAGATTTTAAAACCCTTTTATGTATTTTGTTTCTTTTTTACTTCATTGGTTGTTTTACCTTTTATTCCGTTTTCCTTTTAAGTCTGTAATGGTACAAACTGATTTTAGCTTGCTTTTTGTTTATTCTGAATTATTATACTCATCTCGTTTTTGCAGTCCCTTGTATTTTGTCTCTGGTAGTGTTGAGTTTTTTTTTAGTGGTAATGCTCCATCCAAGTAAAGACTTTGAATTTTAAATGGTGTCCAAACACTAAAGTTAATCAGTTGAAATGTATTCTGATGATCAAGTGTAACATTGTGTAGCTTTTGTATAAAAACATGAATTGGAAATCATGGTCCAAATATCAAGCTATTTTCTTGCTTTAAAGGTGGACACTGAGGTGTCTCTGCCGTTCCAAAGGGGGTGTAGCTGACATAGCTGGATGGGTGTGGCTGCGGATGATAGACGGGGTGGAGGAGGGCTTCTATTAGTCTGCTGTTACTAAGGGGTGGGGTAGTGGGAGGAGCTGGTTTCTGTAGCCTGCTGTGTTCTGAAACAATAAAATGGACTGTCATTTCACCCGGATGCCTCCACGTCTCTTCAATGAAAATCTGAAATCTAGCAAAACTCAAGTTACGCAGCAAGAACCATCACATGGCTTCATTACATGACACCACCCATCAAGATTCCAACTGGGTCACAATGACCATGTGATAATAAATACAGGCCTAAGGAGAAAGAAACATAATACATCAAATCACACTATTGATAGTTTATCTTGGGATAAATGCCTGATTTTTCTCTTTTAAAGTTGAACATAGTGGAAAAAAAGTTTTTTAAGAAGCTGACAGATCCGTGGATCTGTCAGCTTAAAAAACTGTCCACCCTTCCACATCAGCTGATAGCTTTCTGAGTAATCCTGTAAACAAACCCAAGAACACCCTCTTCTGCGGCGGTAACAAACGCTAACAAGATTTTGTATTGAAGTTTGTTGTTTAATTGTGTCATAACCCACATTTAACATTTGTTTACCTAAAGGCATATTGTGATCGTATAACTGGCCTTGGGGTAAAAATGTTTTACATTTGGCTTCATCATTAAATTCTTGTGAATATAAAGGATCACATCTTTGTTCAGGTTTGAGTCCAATAACTGCTACTCTTATACATTTTACGCTACTGCCAAAATATACTATTATACTATATACTATATTTTAGAAGTATTTTTCCTACCTTCCAGACTGCCATTGGTATCAGTTTACTATCAGTACACTGGTAGTTCACTGGTATCAGTACACTGTAAAAATCAACTTATAGAGACTTGAAATGTATTTTGAGATACAAAATCCACGTAAACCCACGTGCTGTTATTTTTTGTCAATATAAATTTGTATAACTGATGCAACACAGAGCTACATAAGAAAATTAAACTTTTACATTGAAAATTAAATGATTGTGCCTTCCACAATCATGCATTAGCAGGCGAAACAGAATTTTGAGGTGGGTGTATCACATGACCGTTTGATTTTGAAAGATTAGAGAATTTTGCAAAATAACATGAAAACTAAAATACAGTTTTATGCTTTGGAAAATTGTTAGCAGTAACGTCACTGCATGCGGGTAGTATTTATCAGGCTCAAACATGCAAAACCACCAGTATGGTCCTTTAAGAAGCTCCACAGTGACACTGACCTTGATGAGTAGTCAGTGTCTGGTGTGTTACAGACAATACAAATTGTGTTTTGTGTGCAAATTAGTTAAACTAGACTTTGTTCTTTGAGAATAAAATGGCTTAAAGAGATCAATGTATTCTGTTCTAAACCAAAATCAGAGCTTTGATTTAAAAAAACAAAACACAAAACAAACAAAAAAAAAACAAAACACAAAAAAACAAAAAACAAAAAACAAAAAGNAAAAAAAAAACAAAACACAAAAAAACAACAAAAAACAAAAAGACAAAAAAGGCCAATGAGAATACCAAGCACCAAGCAAAGCTTTTGCAGTTTTCAGATGGTACAGGTCCTGAATGACCACAGCTCAGTTTTACTGACGATCCAACAGTGAAAACGTGCTCACGTCCACGTTTGGCCAAAGCAGTCTGGTAGAATGCCAGCTGAGTTGACTTTCCGCATATGAGAATGTGTTTAGTTGCAGTATGTATAACTTGGGGGATGTTATTACACAACTGAGCAGAGGCAGCTGTGTTTGCTGCAGCTTTAGTGAGATTAGTAAGATTTGCATATGCAATGAGAACCAGGGGTGAAGAACTAAAAGCCTGCCAGTGGTGACTGTGAGTAAAGAGGAGGAGGAGGATTTTACATGGAGGAAGGCTGCAGTGGTTAGAGGGCATTTCCCAGGGCTACACTCAACCTTTCCAAACAGATGTGAGCCCCTGCCAGACAGTTTTATCTCCGAAAATATGGACCATCTGCCTGTGTTTTCTTGCCGACACACTCACTGTAATGCTACATTATTCTATGTGATGTTGTCTCATTACTGATGAATGATAACAGTTTAATCAGTCAAAATGGTCAGAGTGCAGCAGTCCAGATGCAGCTGGGTTCAGGAAAATAACTTAAATTTATTAGCCAGACTAGCACAGAAAGATCAACATCTAAGTTAAAGAAGGGCCTAATAATAACTTGCATTGAAATACGGTATGAAGTCTTCATTTTTGTGTAACTACCTTCTAAAAAAAAAAAAAAAAAAAAAAAATTCAGAAGTATGTGAAGGTCTCAACAGGACAAAAGCTTCTATGGTCCAGTGATCTCCTGGAGAAGTTCTGCAGCCAGTGGCAACACATCAGCATGGCACCTGAGAGAGAGAGAGAGAGAGAGAGAGAGAGAGTTATCTATCTATAATTGTGTTATTTTTAAGGCCAAATTGTAATAGGTTTTATTGTTGCTGACAGTAAAAATAATAATCTAGTTATGCATTCCTACAGTTTTCATTATTAAGGGCCTTTTCAGGGCTCTGCAGGCCAAACACGGATATTTCTCATTTCATTTTACCATCCTTTATTAAATGTAATATTGACACTCCACGCTGTGTCACCTGCACAAAGCAGCTACAAACACGACACAAACACTCGTGGCTGGGTGGTCACAGGAAGCCACCGTGCATGGAAGCTGCAGTGTGACTCTAATTTGTACTCCAGGCCTGACGGATTGTCAAGTAAGACAACGCCTGAGCAGGAAACAGTACTTTCTCTGGGTCTTGGATTATAAATTAAATTCAGAATTTATCCACTCCACCTGAATTCACCTGGCTGAAGGTGCCACTGAAAGTGTGTTTCATTAAATTAGGTGGCTGAAAGTGTTTAAACCTCTTGTCACACCGAGGAAAGTGTAGCTGTTTTCGCAAAATTCCCAAGACCGAGTGAGGCGCTTATTTTCCAGCATAGACCTCTCCTACTTCTGTCAGAATGTCACCACTTTAAATAAATAAACTGCGGCTTAGCAAGAGCGCCCCGTGCCTGCTTTGTAAATGAGGAGGATGCTGGGAGCAGGTGCTGGGCTCTGGGTGAAGGTGGGTTTGGGGAGGGGGTNTTGCTGGCTGCTAAGGCAGGAAGTTAGAGGGACTTTATTATTCACAATGACAACAGAAGGTATTGAGGTCATTGCCAAGTACAGCAGAGGGCTGTTGTGTGTTTTGCTGCAGCTTCTTGTCCTTGACTGGCTCTCTTTTCAAAACCCCTGATGGCCTTGATGAGCTTGCGTTTGGCAGGGCTGTAGTTATCTCTTCACATTTTCATTTCTGCCACAAATTCAAATCTTTTCTCAAATATTTCCGATTTATTTTATTCCTTGAAACTCTGCAGCATTCTTAGAAAAGTAAGACGACAGCAAAAACAAACAAAAAAAGCCTTCTGAGAGTTGCAATATATATGTATGCATAGTAAAGTCCTGCATCGCTTTTAACAATATGACATTCCATTTAAACGATGCAATCAACAGCCACACGCTAAAAGTCAGCACGTTTACAAGCAAACTATAATACAATTTTAGACAGAACTGCAATCAAACCAAAATGTGGCGTAAGCTGGATGCATGGAGGAATAAAAAGGATTTTGTGTTTGCATGACTCAAGTAATCAGCTTACACAAACAAGTACAGCAGGTAAGGAAATACACACACAGAATCTCACATTGATTGTAAGCCAGTGGAAAGCTTACATGCTTGAGTAGAACAAGCATAGTGGCAAACACCGTATCAATTTATGCAGATATCAATCTGATTGTGGTGTTTGTATGATGTTTGAAAAATTGATTTACTGCCTTACTCGGATTAGAATCAAAGTTTTAACATGCGTGTAAATGTACTGACCGAGATACAGTTAAGTATTTTTCATAAAAATAGACTTTAGCATTTATCTAAATACATGATAAATTATATCTGGGTTGGGGAGGTGAATGAGCAATGCCTGCCCCTCCCTAATTATCACCACTGAGGTGCCCTTGAGCAAGGCACCTAACCACCAAATGCTCCAGTGGAGCTGCTCAGTGGCCAGCAGAGAAGTCTGTGGTTGTACTGGGCAGCTTCCAGGTGTGAATGTGTGAGCAGGGCATTCCTGAAAAAGAGCATTTGATGCTCAGCGAAACTAACCCTGAATCAATAAATAAAAAAAAAATACATATAAATAAATAAATATACACATATATGTTTTATCATATTTGAACACAAGGTATAATGTATGCTATTAAATTCAGTCTGCAAAAGCAAAAAATGCATATTAAAGTGCAACATTCTGTGCATACATATATGCACATGTATGGACATATGTATATATATATATATATTATTAAAGCTTTTTAATAGCATGATAATAGCTACATGTATTTATTGTTTTTTTAGGCATCATTTGTATTTTAACTATTCAACTGTACTTGCTGTGTTTCTCCTCAGATTGTTTATGTTCTTCTGTTATGTGTTTGCGTAGGAGGCTACCGCAATTTCCCCTTGCAGGGAATAAAGTGTTTAATTGAATCTAATCATATGATGGTGAAAAAGTCCGATCATGCCCAGACTCCGACTGGCTGGAATCTCCTCTTCCATTCTCTTCTCTCCTCCTCTCCTTCCCTCAGTTCCTTCCCTTCCTCTCTCGCTCCCAGGTGCCTTTGAGGGCAGCCTGACAGCCAAGCCGGCAGAATCCCACCCACCGCCCCTTAGTTAATTAAAACCAACAATATGAACCTAATTACCACAGCTCCCAGAGGCTTTGGATATCCATGAAAGTTTGTGGATTTGGAAAACATAAATTGGATCCATAAAAGTTTTAGGGAGAAACTTTTGGTTACTCATTAAATCTCTGCAGTTTCACAGTCTCAAACTGACACTCAGCTGCAGCATGGAGGACAGTGGAAAATGAAATAATTGGTTTTAGATTACAGCAGACAATGGCCATTACAGTGGCACATTAGCCTCACGCCTGGTTTGTTTGTTGTGTCAACCTGTGTGTGTTTTCTCGCAGCCATGAAACAAACTTAGTGGATTTGAGTGTCGGTGGACAAGCATGTTCCCGTCTCATTTAGTCTGATTTTAAAAGATTGTACCGGTGATTTTGCATGTTTGAGTCAAAAACTGCATATGCGCTACATCACTGCCAACTATTTTCCAAAACATAAAACCGTATTTTAGTTTTTGTGTTATTTCGCCAAATCCTCTAATCTTTCAAACTCAAAATGCATGATTGTAGAAGGCATGGTTGTTTTAATTTCTCAGCTGGCAAACATATACATTTTCTTCTGTAGCTCTGTGTTGAACCCGTGCTAAAACACTAAAATAACATAATTTTGATGAAAAATTTAATAGATGTCATGTTCGCTGTGATGGATTACTTATCTCAAGCAGGTTTCAATTTGTACTGTACTGGAATGAACTGAAACCAACAGCTCTCTGGAAGTTAGGGGAATTTTTTTTTTTTTTTAATTTTCTGCTCCAGTAGTATTTTGGAAAATGTCAGTAATGTAATGTATGCGTGGATTGAATTTATTGGGCTCAAAGATGCAAAATCACCGGTATGGTCCTTTAATATTTTCACAATAATTTAAAGTACCCATCCTTTCACAACATGATCCTTGCATCTTGACCAGTTGTCCACCATGGGTGCAAAGGCTAGTTTTGAAAGCTCCTCTGGATTGTGATTGGTTGAAGAGCAAAATGCCAAAATGTAAAGCATTCATGACATTTCCTTTATTTAACAAAAAAAAAAAAAAAAAAAAAAAAAAAAAAAAGACCACCAGAGGGCTGTTGCACTTCTTGACGCTGCTCATATGGTTCGCAGTCTGGGAAAATCCTTCAGAAATTGAAGTTGAATGGAAAATTTCAGGAGCTGGGTGTTTGCTTAGGAGTCGTGCGGTTTACTGAACGAAATCTGATGTCTGAATGGATTTTAGAATGAAAGTCGACTCTACTCCTGATGGCTTCATGTCTGACTGAACACAACAATAAACTCAGGATCAAGTTTTGGGCCTCAAGGCTTTTCTTCAGAATGGAGGACTATGGCTAAAGCTCCTCCCCTCGTCTACATTTGGTCAGGGTCGGAGGATTTGAAAAGGCATTCCGCAGGTTGCCATGGTAAAGGCTGAATGATATCATTTGGGTTTGGATCGTAGCCCAGACCTCCCCTCTCCTTCCTTCCCTTCTTCCATCTTTTCTCTCTCTACCGCAAGTCCTCTCATCCTCTCAATTAAAACCTCTACTCACCCTCTCTCCCCTCCTTTCCTCTCCCCTCATAACTCCTCTCATCTCCTGCCCTTTCTCCTAAAACCTCTGTGTCCCTCCTCCCCTCCTCCCACCGCTAAACCAGTGGGAGTGTGCCAGTTTCAGTTTCAGCCACTTCAAAGGTCCAAGCTGATCTATGCTTTCATCTGCCAGAGGAGAGGAGAGGAGAGGAGAGGAGAGGAAATAAAAAAATAAATAAGGGAAAATAAAAAGAAAGAATAGAGGGAGGTTAATGGGTATAGACAAGTTGACAAGAAGGGAGAGGAGGGAAAGGGAGATACTGAGGAGAAAAGAGGGAGAGAGAGGGAGGGGAAAAGAGGAGAGACCTCTATAGCAGGACAATACACCTTTATTATTGATCTGACAGGGTGAAAGGTGTGATTGAAAGAGAGAGAGAATTGGTATATAGAGGACGGAGAAAGTGAGTATTTGTATTTATTCTTTGTGTTCGTGTCTTTGTGTATGCATTACAGGTGTGTGTGTGTGTGTGTAGAGAGAGAGTGTGAGACAGGTCTCTGGTCTCATACATCAAAAGATACAAGGAAGCATGGTCGCTACGACAACAAAACCCTTGGCTCAAAGAGGAAACACACACGCACACTCAGCCCAAATACTCAAATGCAGAGATACAGGTGCAAACAATCTCTCTCTCTGAGTCTCTCTCTGAGTCTCTCTCTCTCTCTCTCTCTCTCTCTCTCTCTCTCTCTCTCACACACACATGAACAGAATTGTTGGCACCTCACTAGCAACAAAACTAGATAAAAAAAAAAAATGTTTGATGTGTGGTCTCAATGAAATGAAAGAAAATATGGTTGTCACAACTGGTTTTGGCAGATTTTTTAAATCACATGCTCCAAATTTCGTAACAAATCAACTCATCTTTAAGATTTTGTTTGTCATTGAGGAAAGTTCTTCTTATTTTCATTCAGAAGTCTGTTTTCATACAGTTGCAGTGCTTTAATGGGCAAAAACCACTTTGATCCACTTCTACTCTCCCTTGCTGCAGCACCACTGTGCACACTGAGTCAATAGTCTGTTTTAGGAACTGTCTCTTTAAGACCTCTTCCCAAAAAGTCAGCTCTGTTCTCACTGGCCAGTTCTATTATGGGTACTTCATGGGTGTGTCTAACCAGGTGTGTAGGCAGGTAAAATTCAAAGCTGTTACATGTTGATGACTTGTAGTTTGTCCTACTGGATGTATTTCTATAGACGTGAACCTCAAGTTGCACAACTTTGGAAATGTTGAACAGATGCTCCCTACGTTATACTACAAAATTAAATGAGATCAGGTTGACTGTTTACTCGTTTACAGTCTCCACATTTGCCTAAATAAGACATCTTATGGTAGCTGTTAGGTGCAGATCATTCTTTCTGCCTTTTATATGACAAGCCAACAGAAACTGCACAAAGATAATGGCAATCTTTAATATAGATTTTCATTTATTTTTTAATTGGTCTTGTGTCTACTTGTAGCTCCTTATGAGCCTTTAAACTTACACTGGCTTTTTGGGGTCACATATCCTTTCAATTACTGAGAAAACTAGGTATTGTGACTATTCAGACATGGATGAAAATATTAAGATAAAAGGCTGAAGGCGAGACATCAGAGGATGATTTGCTAAAACTTTGTGGTTTTAACTCTGCTATACACACAAAGAAAAGCTCCTTACATGGACAGACATATAGAGACAAACATTAAATTACATTAAGCTCCATGCCATCATGTCAAATGGCGTTGTTGGTTATTTGAAAACATTTAAGATTATTTTGTCTGAGATCTGCAAAGCCGTTATTATATCCAAATGCAACAGTGGAATGTTTATTTCATGTGAGGACACAATCTGAACACACGCAAGCAGCAGAAACATACCTGTTGGACTTAGTCATGTCCTGGAGTAGACTCACTAGCTCCACCCCTTCAGAACATTCTAACCAATCAGATCTGTCTGTGGTCTGCACCTGAGGACAAAAAGAGGCCTAAAGATTAATTAACTGTTTTCAACAAATAAAAGGTGTGTTATTTATCCCCAGATTATACCCCTGGAGAGTTAACAGCTGGGCAGCTGTTCACTTTACATGCACTTTTTATTTTTTGACCGTCTTGTGTGCAAAATGTTAAACTGTAATAACATAATAACAAATTTGTGTTTTGTTTTTTTTTTATTCACCTTTTGGGCATATGAACGTACATATAAGAATTCTTTAATCAATGTTAAAAAGCTGATGACATGTTTGTAAATTAGAAACACATTTTTTTTACATTCTACTTTTCACATTCTTTCATTTCACAGCCACACTCAGAGTAATCTGATGAACCATTGCAGGCTGAGAGCCACTGGTCTGTGTAATCATTAAAGGATCATTATAATCTACCAGACTTTATAAAGACAAACAGCCGAGTGGCACCACACTCATTTGTCAGTGTCATTTGAAAATAACTTGACCAAAGAGCTAATTTGCCCAAAACCATGCTGATTGCACACAAACTCACACACATACACACTCTCTCTGTTCACTCCTCCACTTTCACGTAAGTGCTCTTTTTTCTTCTTTCTGCAGTCAGTTTCATCCCTGCTCTCCTTATTACTGTTTATTAGTCATCGTAATGTTATTGATCCATGAATTTATTAATGATTCTGCTGCTGCACCTCAACAGCACTCTGGAGAATGGCAAGTGAAAACCTTGAAAAAGACCATTCTCCTCTCTGCCTTCACCGAATTCTCTTCCTGCACTCTATTTCTTCTCTTTGTCATCCCTCTGTTTTTATGCTTGTCCCTACATGCTGTGCTCCACACCCACCCCAGAAACACCTGGCAGAGGATGTGGTTGGGATGGGTCTTTTAAAAAAAAAAAAAAAAAAAAAAGGACCATTACAGTGCTTAAATTTGAGCCACCTTAAGGTTGTATTCAGGATTATAATTAGAATTAAGATCCACCTTAAGGAAGAAATATATTTAACAGAAGTGGAAATAATAAAAACTGCATTTGCCTACATGTCTTAAGTGTTGATCAGTGTGTGTGTGTGTGCGTGTGAGCTAATGTGTGTGTCTCTTCGTGTTTGGCGTACGTGTTCTCTCTGATCTCTGGTGACATCATCACCTCTGTCTCTGCGGCGACACAGCATGTTGTTGCTAAGCAACGGGGTTAGGAGGAGATGAAGACTCTCCCCTCTCTTACTTTTCTCACAAATGCACGCACGCACACACACACACACACACACACACACACACACACACACACANATGCACGCACGCACACACACACACACACACACACACACTTTTCCTGTGAGGGGTGAGGGGACATTCATTTTTGCCTGCCAACCAACCTCACACACAGACACGCACAAACACACACACCTACTTATCATCCCTTCTACATCCCTGCTCTTCATCCTTTCCTTCCCCATTATGTTCCACTCTCTCCTATCCACTCCACCAACACCCTGACTCAATAAGGTTGGAACTCAAAGCTAGATGAGAGGCAGGCAGACAGAGACAGACAGACAGGCAGACAGACAGGCAGGTAGACAGACTGCAGCAGACAGACGGGCTGCCTGTCAGAAAAGTCAATGTGGGTCTGTCATAAGGTAAAGTGGTTTGGAAGAAATCACTTTACTTTTTCTTGTAGACACTGAGTTGTTTTACTAAATTGATCATTAGAGAAATATGTAGATTTTGATTCTGTGCTGATGAAGATGATGATGATGATGATGATGCAAGCGTGACACCATGTAAGCAGGTTTGATCACAATAGCTTTTCTTTCGTTTTTTCTTAACTTTTGCTTCCAAAAGTTTAGAAATGATGAGGCTACTTGATACTCTTTTTTTTTTTTTAAACCCTGTCATGCAATCAGCATTACTTTGTCTTCTTTGTGGACTCTTGCTTAAAAATAGCCTTACCAAACCAGTCAATTTAAAGCCTAAGTAGCAAAGTTTAATGGTAGTTACTAGATTTCATGGATTGATGGCACTGAGGAGTGGTATTCATTACCTGATTGGTTGACTCCACCGCAGCATTTTTAAAATTTCAAGCATGGTAGCCGATCATGATATTACTGAGATTTCTTGCTCAACTATAAGAGATTACAACTGTCACAGCATAATGTACTTTGACTTTATGGAGACAGGGTTGGAATATTTTAGCTTTATCTCATAAGAGTTTATATATGAGAGTTATCCAAGTGGAGAAAGAGATTAATAAGCAATATCAGGAGAAGCACAGGAGAATCATTTTAAAAATAACAAGTGATATCCTTCCCTGGCAACAACATCCAGCCTTGCCTCAACAGTCCATAGTGCAATTAACATGGAAGTCAAAGGATATGAAAACTCCTCACACACACAAAACATTCATATATGGTATGCAGCCATTGGACATAATAAATGTTGTGTTAAAGCAGACAAGGATGTTTAAAAAGTGTTGCACAATAAATCAAATTGTTACAAGAAATAATAAATGCTCTTTTCTTGCAAAACTTCTTATGAATCATTTTCCATTTAATTAGCATTCCCCTTTAAGTCTTCCCAAGCTTTGATAAAAAAGTTGAAAATTTCTAATTTCACTAACTCAAACTTGACACTCTCTCTCTCTCTCTGTCTGTCTGTCTCGCTCTCTCTCCTCCCCTGCAGTTTCAAAGCTATTAGCAGGATCTTTGATTGAGAGTAACAGAGCCTTGAAATCAATGAAAGATAATTAAAAAGCCTTTGTTGAAGGGCAGGCACTTATCTGAGCGTGTAGGTGTGTGTCTGAGACAGAATATGTGAGTCAGTGTGTTTCTGTAAAGTGTGTGACTGTGAGTGTGTTGTATATAATGAATGTCTGAACTGATTTGCCAATCACTGAATTTGAATAGCTAAGAAGATTTGAGAAAACTCAAAGAAACTGTGAAAGAAAGAAACCAAAGAAACTGTGTTTTCTTCATCAACAAAGAAAACACAACTCAGCAAATGGACATAGGTGATGTTTCAGTTATGTTTGAAGACTCCAACACTAACTGAACCAGTGAGTAGAATGACAAAATGTACATCAGCTGAGTGGGTATTTTTGAGCTGCTTGGTGACTCATCCTATCTATGAGGAAATGACCCAAACATACTGCTTTTTGTGTTGTGTGTGTGGTGAATACACACCTAAATGCTGCTGTGGCTTTTAGCAAAGGGAGCAATGAAGAAGAATATACAGGAAGTCAAATTTAGAATAGTAAAACAGAGAGAGAGAGAGAGAGAGAGAGAGAGATTGATTNAAAAAAAAAAAAAAACCACCAAAACCTTTAGTCAGATGATATGATCTCAGCGTGACGTCAGCTGACTTTGTGTCTCACAAGAAAATTCAACCCATGATCCTGCGGCTAAGCTAAAACATGAGGTCATTAGGAATGCACTTTGCATGATTCATGGGAATTGTTATGGACCATTTTTCAAACGTGAGCATACTTATGTTTATAGGAGAGATTTTCAGGCTTTTCAACGCGCACAGGTTTTCTCTAATTTTATTGGCTCTTTTGTTATCTTCCAGATTGGCTATTACAGTTAACCTGAATGAAAAGGCCCTTCAGTTAAATTTTGATTTAATTAAAAGTCAAATTAATTTTGAACTTGAACTCTACTCACATATAATTGTTATATGAGCTGCTCAGTACCTGTGAATGCTGGCTGCAGCTGCTTCATTTATCTCCATGTAGCCATATGGCGCTAATGTTATTTATTTAGGAAGGGGACTAGAAGCTTCACCAAAATCTCCACCTGCTTCACTGCAGTGTTCTCTCACTAGTCAGCCATCTTGGGCCTGTACTACAAATCATATCAACTATCAGACAAAATTGGACAGACAACCGAACAGAGAGTGACAGGCAGATACAAACCAGTACTTTTTTCTTCCCGTCTCGCTCCCTCTGTCAGTCTGGAACTACTGAAATACCCTCTATTTTCAGAACAGCAGCAGAGCACGGCTCACTGTGTGCATGTGTGTGCCTGTGTGTGTGTGTGTGTGTGTGTGTGTGTGTGTGTGTGTGTGTGTGTGTGTCTGTGCTGCGTCTGTCCTTATTTTTCATTCTGCAGGTGTGGCAATTAATATTTTAACCTTCGAAATAAAAACGAGGATAGGGCTGAGGATCTAAGACCAGGGTCTGTTTGTGTGTGAACGTGAATGTGTGTCCTATACTCACCAGTCGTTTGATGATTCTCAGTGTGGTGCGTTGGATTCGGGGGTTCTCCAGGTGCATGTGTTCGCACAGTACGTGTGACAGGCTACGCAAGCAGGAAGGAGACAGGCAGTCAGAACCCTCCCCACCATACAGCTGGACCAATAGGGACAGACACTGAATACACTCCTCCCACACCTCCAGGTTTTCAGTAGATAGCTAAAGGGAGACACAATGTATATATAGATGTAAAAAAATGATTTACCTACTTACCCTGTATTTACATACAAAGTAAAGAAAGTAATCTATTTATAATTACAGTAACTGTTTGTGGCACCATTATCTCTAGAACTCAGCACTGTATGAAGATGATATTCAGCAGGCATAATGCTCAGGACCCAAGGACGTGCAGTGTCGCGTGCGAAGTTGTTTGGATGAGTGGTTCTCCAATTGAGCTGTGCGGGTAAAAAGTAGTCCGCGCACAGCAGGATATACTCCGGGCACGACGGCAGCATATGCTCTGCACCACGGAGCCACTTATGGCAGGCTGCAGCGCNCTCCGGGCACGACGGCAGCATATGCTCTGCACCACGGAGCCACTTATGGCAGGCTGCAGCGCACACCAATAAAATCCGGCCCGGTCCAACAGGCACGTTTTCAACAGGCACTGCAAAAAAAGCTATCTCACGAGGACGTGCAGAACAAAATTATGGCAGGCTGCGGCTCACACCACAAAGTCTGGCCCGGTCCAAACACGCTCTGGGAGCAGCAGCAGGATGCACTCCGGGCGTGGCAGCATATGCTCTGCTCCACAGGCACTTATGGCAGGCTCACCATAAAGTCTGGCCTGGTCCCTGAACATGCACGTTTTCAACAGCCACTGCACTAGTGTAATATAACACACTTTTTCATTCCAACACCCCTCCTCACTTTTGCTACACCAGACATGACTAATCAAACTTCAGCTCACCTCTGTATCCACTTTCTCTCCACTTCATTGCTCTTTCTCCTTACTTCTCACCTCCCCTCTCCTCTTTATTCTGTCCTCCCTCTTCATTAACTCCCCCAGTATCAAGATCATCATATAATTAACATTCTTATCTCTCCCTTTCTACTTTATGCCCCAATTTTTCTCCTACTGACTCCTCCTCTCACTTCCTCTATCTCTCATACGTTTTCTTGTTCCACTAATGCATCAGTGAAACACATTATCTGACCGGTTGACAGCCAATCCGATAATCTATTGATACCTGAAGAAGAATTCTCTTTGTCACTGACCTCCTCTAAAGTGAAGTTAGAGGTCACTTTTAGAAACCTGGGAGCTATTAAAGGACTATGCCGGCCATTTTGCATGCTGGAGCCTAATATATTAAATTTTCATACATATTACGGTTACTGACAATCATTTCCCAAAGGATAAAACTGTATTTCAGCTTTCCTGATGTTTTGCAAAACCTCTTAATCTTTCAAAATCAAACATTCAAGTGATACACCCACTTTAAAAATTGATGTTTCGCCGCTAATAGCTTTGCAGCTTTATGATGTCATGGTCATTAACATTTTTTGATAAATGCAGGTCTTCTTTTGGGACTGTATTCCCCAGTGGAGACATGCATTCATTCCATGCTTTTTGTTGTGCTTAAACACTAAAATTACATAACTTCTAAAAAAAACTGAATACATGTGTTGTTCATGATGATGGATTACCTATCCCAAGAATGTTTCAAGTACCAACAAGTTGATTTTAATAGTATATCAGGATGAACTGAAACCAATGGCGGTCTGGAAGGTAGGAAAAACCTATTTTTAATTCACCGTTTCAGTAGTATGCTTTGGGAAATGATTGCCAGTAATGTTACGTGTATGAAAATTGAATATATTAGGCTCAAACATGCAAAATGGCCAGTATGGTCCTCTAAGGATCCATTGTCTTGCTTAAGGACACTACAGTAGGGTAGTGTATGCCAGTATAGAGGCTTAAATCCTTTGACAAATAATTTACCACAGGTATCAATCAAAATAACCCTCCTGTCATCAATCATTGGCCCACTTATTTCCCGAAATGTGTTAATTTAATAATAGTCAGCTTTTGAGGTTCTAATATTTATATCTGGAGAGACTTTATGCCGTGCCTCAGGATTTAGTGAATTAATGCTCCTGCTCTCCCTATCTCACTAATCTCCCATGGGGCCAAGAGGCTGAGCAGAGGCTGAGGGGTTGGGGGGGGTCAGCTGCCCAACTCAACCCCTTTACACACANCACACACACGCCCACCCACCACTCAACATGTCAAGTAAAAGTAAAAACCTCTATTGTGTCCCTTGAGACCTCCTCTTCTCCTCTTACTTTCCTTCTTTCTCCCTCTTCTTCACATCCTTTACTTCCCAGGAAACCACACAGCACCCCAATTTTTCCATCCTCTTTTTTTTTGGTTTCTCTTCGATACTCTCCATCTGTCTTTATTTTTTTTTTTATCCCATTGTCCCTGCACATCACCAGCTCACCTAGTCACTCATATAAAAGTCATTGTAAGGTAAAGATAACGATGATAAAGATAAAGTCATAATAAGAGGACTTAGCTGCTTTATTTTTCAAAGAAACAGTAGTTTTTATCTATATGGGGATAAATATGCCTGAATTTTTCATTGAGGTTGCCAACAAAAATATTGAAAAATGCACAATGTTAAAAAATATACCAGTAAATAAATAAAAATCTTGGATCTTGGATCCAGATCTGCACTGGATCTAATTGGTTCTTTGTTGCACCATTTTGTTAAATTAAAAACTGGTTCACAACTTTTTGAGTAATCCTGCTAAAAACAAACAAACAAAGCACCAGGCACGGATGAAAATTCAAGCTTTGCACAGCTAATTAGCAAAAGAGAGACCATCACTCATCACATTATCAGGAAACAAAACTTCACTTTTTTACTCTAATTTCACTACAAAAAGTCTGTACACATTAATTCTATCCTTTCATTCCATCTGCTCAGAAAATGTGGACACTCATTTTAAAAAAATACACTGAAATCTGAATGAAATTCACTGAAATTAAAACATATATCATCAGTTCTGTGAAGATCTACTTCCATTAACTATTAAAGTGTGAGCTTTCACACTATGGTATTTACAGCTTCAGTTTGGCCTACAAATCTGACCCATGTATACATACTATACATCTCTAAAGTTGGAACATCAACATCAATCTTATTTTACCTAATTATATGACATTAGAGTCTAATAACCTAATTTGGTAAAGAAGAGAAGCCAATCTTATTTTAAAAACTATAATTTTACTGGAAAAATCTCTTACCAAAGTATTCCTTGGAATGATACAAACTGAAATCACTTTCATGGAAACTTTTTTTCCTGACACAACTCGCAATAACACATTGTCTGACAAATTCTCTCTCTCTGTCTCTCTAAGCATGCATAATGTGTTTTAGTGCGTTGGGCCATACAGGACACATATGCATGTATGCAACCATAAACACACAGACAAAAATATTTATGTATGCATGCATTCACACACAGACAGGCTGTGTGTGTATGTGTGTGTGTGCTGGTGTCTCACCATGTGAATGAGGTGTGTGTTGAGTTGGTTGAGGGGTCTGTTAGCTAGGAGCAGCTTCTCTGCTGCCTCTGTCTCTGCTGCTGGACAAGATAGCCTCTGGCTCTATACACAAACATACACACACCACACACACACACACACGTTAAATCATTTATAGAGATTTGACAGTCAATAATGATGGATCCAGAGACCTGCCAACACAGATTCTGACAGACTGAGATAAACTACGAGAGACAGTCTGATGGACACGCTTGCAGAGGAAATAGTTTTTTGTACATGTTGTATCATTTTAATCCGTCTTAAACACAGTGGACCAAAACAACACTGGTTATGCAATTTTCTTTATTTATCACATCAACATCTTTTTTTTTAAGCTTCCATTCTGCTTACCTCCTCTTCTTCTCTCTAGCCCTCCTTGCAGCATCTCTGTCTCTCTTTTTCTTTTATTTTAGTTCACTTCAATCGTACAGTGGCACTTCAGACCAATTAGAGGTGGAATAATGAGATTAATACTGGCAGTTATTTTCTTTTTGCTCCCTCCTCTCTCTCTCTCTCTCTCTCTCTCTCTCTCTCTCTCTCTCTCNCCCCCCCCCTTCTCTTATTGACTCATATCCTTCCGACTCGGAGAGCCAGAAGGAGTGATAGTTTGGGAAGAGAGGTTTAGTCACGTCCTCTCTCCTTATCAGACCTTATTACCCAAATGAATTTGGTTTGGGCAGAAGTTTTCTTTTTAATGAGCTTTGCATTTCTTGCAGAATTGATTTCCGCTGCACATTCTGCCTGCTCCTTTTTCTATCACTGTCTCTCCATCCCTCCCTCTCCCTCTGCTGTCCTCTCTTTTTCCCTACCTCCCCTTTAGGTCCCCCATCTCTCTCACTCTGTCCAGGCATTAATATGTATGCATTGGGCTGGGGTGCACACTATGGGGAGATGGGGGCTGTGTGTCTGTGTGTGTGTGTGTGTGTGTGTGTGTGTGTGTGTGTGTGTGTGTGTGTGTGTGCGTGTGCGTGTAGGGAGGGAAGCTGAGGACAAAGCCAGTGGTGATAATGAGGCCGCAGGGACATAGCCAGACAGGTCCCTCTGTGTATGCCTGTGCGCGCATGTGTGTGTGTGTGTGTGTGTGTGTGTGTGTGTGTGTGTGTGTGTAAGTGTGCACATGTGCTCATGTGTGGGTGTGTGTGTGTGTGTTAGACTAGGGACCTCCGTTTTCTCCTGAGTCCACAACTTCAATATCGCAGTTGGTTAAACCTGCTAGCTTCCATTGCACACATCAGTGGTCACACACACACACTTAAAAACACACACACACATGTCTTTAGGGACATGACACAGGGGCAACATTTTGAAGGAGTGAATTAGCAATACTGTTGGTGATTCTGAGCTAAAAAGTAATGAAATAGGTAAATAGTGGTAAATCAATGCGGCACACTTCATCATAAATATAATAAATACAGTGATGAAACATGAAGTTTTGAAAGTGTTTTTTAGGTTTTTTTTTTGATTGTTTGTTTTTTTTGCTTTGGTCATAGACAGTTCCGTTAGTTGATGTTCTGAGGACCTGTTTGTGTGTGTGCATACTTGCAGTGCTGAGCGAACAACAGCTGATGTGTGTTTCAGAATGTTGTGCAGCAGCTCCAGAGAGGCTGGTAACACAAGACGGCTGACGTTCCTCCCAGCATGCACTTCTCCATCCAGATGGACCAGGGCAGCTTCTGAGATGACGCTCACCACCACCTCTATTAGGCCTGTGCAGCACAAAGCATAAATATTCAAGATCAGTCATGCTCATAAACGTTGGTAGCCATTAATGAAAAAAAACCAACATCCACCTGCAAAACAAATGCATCTTCTTCCTGTCTTCCATACTTCCCTTTCCCAAAGTCCACCAAGCTACAGTTCATACATACCAATTTCTAGGACTGCGACTAAATTATTTGTGCTATCAATTAATCCACTATTCTTCATTATTTTTTCATTTAATTAAAAAAAAAAAAATCATGAAAGATACCCGTTACAGGTTACCATGGTTCAAAGTGAAGTCTTTAAATTGTTTATATTCTATTACCAATGATCAAACATTTAAAGCAATTTAAAAATAGAAGCAGAAAATCTTCATATTTAAGAAGGTGGAACCAAATGTCAGGAAGTTTTACTGGCAAAATGACTTAAAACATTTGATTATCAAAATAGTCATCAGCAAATTTTTTTTCTCAGTTCAATGATCGTTTAATCGACTAATTTGCTTCAGCACTACCTGCCACCCTGTCTTCATGTATAATATATGCCATGTTTTTTTTGGTTTTTTTTAACGCTGCACAACAATTTCCCTATGGGGATAAATAAAGTATTTATCTATATATATCTCAAGTGGAAAGAGATGTCTTATAGCTGAGCCTTTTGCAAATAGCTGTAACTGTAGGTTTTGGTCATGGATTGATACTGTAGCTGAAGTTGCTGTAGAACATTCAGGACATTCTGCTGCTTAGTGGGATGTTTAATTGGCATTTCATTTTCACCACTGCGCTCAGCACATAAAAATACCTGAATTAAAATGAGAATAATATGAAAATGTCCATTGTAGAACAATGCATAGCAGTTACTAAGTTACTAAAGTGCAAACCTGCATTCGCCTATGTTGCTCATTTAACATTTAACACAACATGACAGGAACTCTGCTGGACTGTGTCCCTGCGGTGCCGTAACTCATACACACATCACTGGAAGTGGATAAATAATATGTGGGTTATAAAGATAAAGATTTAAGTAAAAGAAAAAAATAATTGTTGCATTTTAGAATTATTAAAGTGGTCAAACTTCATCTGTGCTACTCTGGGTCATCCAGTGGTAACATGTCCTGCAGCCAATATTCAGATTTTTAGCACAGCGTCTTCAGGTTGTGTTCTAAATGTAAGTCGAAACACTATAAAGTTTAGTTATGCTGGAAGCTCAAGAGTTATACACTGCTCATTGCTGACAATTAAGTGTAACGATATTGGGATAATCCCCTTTTTTTGTTAAAACTTGGGTATTACATCAATTAACTATTGGGGGTTTTAGACCCTAACAACGTAACTAAAAGTAACAAATGCATTAGATCGCTGTCTGCACTGGGGAAAATACTTCCTATGTTATCTTTTGTTAGAATAGATCTTTATTTAGAATGCACTGAAGGCACCGAGTGTGTGTGTTTGTTTTAGTGAAGTGCGTGTTGTGTGGCCATGTGAGAGTCTCTATATGTGTGTTTGTGAGTAGATGCTGCAGACTACAGGAAGCTATTAAGCTAGCCTGCTGTCAGTGATGTGCTGTTAGTTTGTCAAGCTACCTTTAATAAAATAAACAGGCTTTGGACTCTTTAATCACACACACACATCATGTGGTGTTAATGTCATCAGATGAAAGATGCAAACTCACATGCAAGCTCTGTTCTGGAGAGTTGTAGATACTGCTAATTTTATTTCGTTATTATCTGTCGAGAATGGCTGCCATCACTGCTGCCAGACAACTGCATCTTCACCTCATCAGCTGGTAAACAAATACTCTACCAAATTCTTTTTTTCATTTCTCTGACAACATTTATTGACACTATCTAATCAGTACAGCTGACTAATTATTTAAACCTGAAATTATTCTTTGATTGTAAACTGCTGCACACTATCGATCAGTTATAAATCTAATAATTGCTTAATTTGCATTCTACATGCTCTAATTGAGGAATATAAATACTGTTGCACTGATGAATGCCTGGACCTATTTGGGTGTGCAACACCCTTTTAGGAGTTTTGTTCCTGCCAATGTTCGACATACTGTGTAAGACAGAAATTCAATTTCCTTTCCTTTCCTTTTCCTTCATTCATTTTCCTTTGGACTTCAAAAAATGGTTTGATTTTCAGATGGAACATGAAACGAGACAGGCTATTCCATCCAAATAAATATACCTAGCCACAGACCTAAGTGATATGCTGTCAAGTAGGTAAAAGCTACTTGTAAACACACTGATACAGAGTATGCAACAAACACCAGGGACTTTTTTGTCATGGCTGTGCAAACAAGAGTGTTACATGACACAGTGGTAATTTCCTGACTATGAATAGTGGTTTATTTGATCATTTGGTATTACACAACGAAGTCAAAGTTCAATATGAGTATGGTCATGCAACCCAAGTGAAAATTAACTCATCTATGTTGTGGTGATGCTACGTCTGTAGACCAGATCCATTCTCAGTGCAATGGCAATAATTTGATATTTTGGTGAATCTACATGGGAAAGCACAAATGAAATGCATGCTAAGTGCAGCAAATACAGAATATTGTTGAATCGTGAGAACAAACACTGACTACAGTAAACCAGAACAGACATTTAGACTAAGGGTACTCAAATACAAATCTTAAGGGTCCAAAAAGAAAATTTTCAATAAGACAAAGGCCCGTTTATTAAGGTCGGATTGGGATCCAAAATCCAAATCCAATTAAAATTTTTAACCAGGAAATGGGGGGGGGGCTGATGAAACTATGTGCGCTGTCTCCCAATAGGGTGTCATGGAGATGACAGGACACTGTATGTGATTGGACCAAACCAAAGTAGAGTAGATCGGACATTCGGTTTCGCTTTCTCCGCTGCGGAGAAATTTTGACTCATTGTGTTGCAGCGATGACCCGCAGATAATATAAATAATACACATGAAAAGTATAATTTGCTCGGAGTCCAGAGACAGCTGTGGTTCGGTCCGGATTTTGAGGATGACTGATTTAGACATTAAAAATAAAACAAATACAGAATTGTATGAAAAATCAATGCCTGTATGAGCAATAATACCAAGTGCACTTGAACACACACGTTGCCCATGTGCATATGACACAGTCCTTGTTACATAAAATACATTTAAATGCACTGACATACACAGACATAGCCTTTTACTGTTAAAATTCTTGCAGGTACATGAAAAAGTTAATGGTGTATATATGTGTGTATGTCTGTGTATGTGTCTGTGGATATAATGATAGGCGGTATGCTCTAAATCGTGACAGTCACAAGTAATGACTGCCAGGTATGCAGATGTATCCACGGTTGTTTGTGTGTGTGTTTCTATATGTCTGTTTGTGTACTTACAAGTTAGAGAGAGAAATGTAATCAAAGAAACAGCGACTTCCTTCAGCAAATGCTAACAAGTCAGTTTTAACAATGTTCCATAAATGTTATTCACTCATTTCAAGACTCAGGAATCATTTACGATTTCAAACTGTTGTGCTGTGTCTTATTTTGGAGTCTGCGGTCAAACTAGGCTAAAAATAAATGCTCTGCAATGCTTTTATTTACAAGCCACAGTAAAATTAGTTCTATAGGGAATCAAGATGATGGATGGCTCAGAGAATTTATAACTTAAGTGTTTTCGTGTGGACACAAACACCCCTAATAAACAGAGCTATACAGTATGTATGTAATCTGTAATATCATTTTTTTGAGCAGATTACTAATGATGAACAGACCATCTTCACATTCAAATATTAAATATATATAGTACATTTCAATAGAATGTGGTCCAATACCACACCATCACTAGCTATAGCCTTGCCATAGAGTTGAATCACCTCTCAAACAGTCAAAGCAGAAACTCAACATTACAAGCCTCACAAGCATACATTTTATTGCAGGATTATTGTATTGAATGACTTTCGATCATCCAGCTAATTCTACTTTTTGTAGTAACTGCATGTAACTGGCTTTGCTAACGTTCAGAAATTCAAATAGCTTATGAAGTATATTGATCTGGAATACATGCTCCACATATGCTGAAAACATACATGGCAACTGAATTGATTGATAGAAATTAAAAATTAGCTTGGAAAAAGGCAGTTACTAACTTAAAAAAAGTAAAAGTGTTAGAATACAAATTATCAATTCCTTTTGTCTGTTTGCCGGTCTGAATGTATATCTTGTAAACTCTACAAAACATTTTAAATTTACCGTCAGAACAGTTTTATTGATTTTCATTATGCAAAGTTGTCTATCCATTGGCCTCTTGGGCCCTTAATAATATGGCAAAATGAATATGGATAACAAATGTCTGCCTATAAAGTATGCCGGGGGCATTCTTATTGATTGGACACACATGGACACTATGGTAAAACCATTATAAAATTCTTTAGACACAGGCAGGAGAAAAAGTCTGAACCCTGTTTCAAGTGACTGAGTGAGCAGTTACAGAAGATCTAAGGAAATTATATAATAGCAGCACAGAAGCAATTATGCTTAAAAAAAAAAAAAAACTATGAGCTTCTCGTGAAAGGTCAGGAGAAATAACAAGGATTGTGACTGATCAAATCCTGAGAGACAATCCAGAATTCTGAAGATAATTGCAACCCCTGAAGGTTTCTTTAAATTAATTAAAGAACAAGCACACTTAAATTAGGAGCCATTCTGTCAGTACTTAAAGGACCATACCGGCAGTCGTGCATGTTTGAGCCTAATATATTCAATTTTCATACACATAAGGTTACTGACAATCATTTCCCAANTGCATGTTTGAGCCTAATATATTCAATTTTCATACACATAAGGTTACTGACAATCATTTCCCAAACATACTACTGGAACAGTGAATTAATTTTTTTTTTCCTACCTTCCAGACCGCCATTGGTTTCACTTCATTCTGGTATGCTGTTAAAATCAACTGATTGATATTTGAAACATTCTTGGGACATCATTGTAACAACATGTGTATTCAGGTTTTTTTTTTTTTTTTAGAAGTTACATAATTTTAGTGTTTAAGAGCAATAAAAAGCATGGAGTGAATGTGTGTCTCCACTGGGGAATGTAGTCCCAAAAGAAGACCTGCGTTTATTGAAAAATTTAAACGACCATGACTTCATAAGACTGCGTAACTATTAGCAGGCGAAACATCAATTTCTAAGGTGTATTGCTCGAATAGTTGATTTTGAAAGATTAAGAGATTTTGCAAAATATCAGGAAAGCTGAAATATGGTTTTATCTTTTGGGAAATGGTTGTCAGTAACATAACATGTATGAAAATTGAATATATTAAGCTCAAATACGCACGATCACCGGTATGGTCCTCTGAGTTGACATTTGCAAGAAAAAGTTAGTTGAGCCTTTGGAATTACATGGACTTCTGTGGTAACTACTGTAGTAGGCAAACACTTTCACACAGAACTGTAACTTTTCAGGTCTTTTTTAAGTGCACTGTTTAATCATTCAGAATCTGTGTTGGAAAAAGCATGTAACCACCACCAAACCTTTCCTGAAGCTGCTGATCAGACACAACAGTGAGGAGGAATTTTAGACCATTCCTCCCTATAAAACCAAATCGGTTCAGCAGTATTTCTGGGGTTTCTTGCACGAATAGGCCTCTCCAGGTCATGCCACATCACTCAACTGGATTAAAGTTTGGACTCTGTGGTGGCAATTCCAAAACACAAATTATCTTCCTTTTAGACTATTCTGTTGTTGATTAGTGTGGTTTGTCACTGCCTTATTGCATAATTTAACAAGCTTCAGGTAACAGACTGATACCCTGACATTCTCCAATAAAATTCTTAATACAATTTTGAATTCATTTTTCCTTCAATTGTAAACTGTGCAAGCCCCGAGGCAACAAAACAGCCCCAAACCATGATGTGCAAAATATGCCTTTTTCCTCCAAACACAGCAAGCATTTCTGCCAAAAAGTTGAACTATTGCCTCATCTGTCCACAGCACATCATCCCAGAATTGTTGTGGAAATCCAGGTGATCATTTGAAAACTTGAAACTTTTGTCCTTTGTCACGAGCAGGGACTTAAGCAGGTTCTAGAGTTTTCTGCAGGTCTTTTGCTGTTGGGTCCTTTTTCACCTTCTTCAGAATTGCATATTGTGCTGATGGTGTGATTTTTGCGGGATGTTCACTCCTGGGATGTGTGGCAAAAGTACTGAATTTCCTCCATTTCTAGAAAAAAATGTCTTAATGTGGCTTGTTGAACATCCAGAACTATCCATCTTGATAGTTCTGATAGTTCCTGATAGTTCTATTATTTTGACTGATGATGATTATGATTATGATGATGATGATAACAGAAATTATTAAATCAGAAATTCAAGTATTTCCAAAGAGTTCACTAACTTTTTTCTTGCAACTGTACACCCGAACAGCAAGAGGATTATCAGATGTTCATGTGTTCTGGGGAAACTAGACATTATGCTTTTCAGGATTCTGTAACACCCAAAAGAGCCTTGTTTTGCTGTAACTGTTAAGGTCCAGCAAATGTGCCCATTTTATTGTAAAACCACAAAATCTACTTGTCAAATCGCCAATAAATTTAGCCTTCCACTCACACTCAGTACAGAACCCCAGGCTTCATATCTTGGTGTGATCACAGATTACAGCTTTGGCTTTTTTGTTTTTTTGTTTTTTTTTCTAGTGTTGAGAGACGTGTCTCTACATGATCACAAAATAATACAGAGCCATCCATGATCACACAGAAAACAGTGTGAATTTTATTTTAGAAGCTTCTGACTCCCCCTTCAAGTCATTCTCTCCCTCCCTCCTCTCCCAATCTCTCCCTCTATCAAATTGTCAATCCCTTCTGCTTCTCATTTTCTCTTCTCTTATCCTATCCCTCCTCCCCGCCCACGAACCCAACTGCTGCACCATATTCACTCTCTCTGTAGGCAATTCTTCCTCTCTCTCACTTTTTTGTCACCCTTTTTACCTCCCAATTTGCTTTCCTGACTTTCTCATCTCTCCTCCTTTCTTCTCTCACTCATTCTTTTTCCTCTTGTGTTCCTTTGCGTTTTATTCTGTTTTTCTCTCTCATAGTCTTCCCTTCCTCTGTCTTCATTCCCCAGGGGGTATTATCTCAGTCGGAGGCAAATCTGCCCAATTATAAACCTCATCTCCGCTCTCTCCTTCTCTCTCTCGCTCTCTCTCTCTCTCTCTCTCTCTCTCTGACACACACACACACACACACACACACNCATGGAGTGTATAAGAGACAGCACACACACACACAGAGAACACATCCTGGGTGCTCCTGTGTTCACTCCCCTCCCCACATAAACACACATCTCCTTTCTGTCTCACACATACGCACACACAAATAAACTCACACAACTCACACCAGCACACAAACCTACCTCCCTATTTTGTTCTTATTCAGTCTATTCCACTGCCTAATACACACACACACACACACACACACACACTCACACACACACACACACCACCCTTCCCCTCTTCTCTCTGTCACACCTTAAAAAGCCAATTATACACACTTCCTCCCCTCTCCTCTTCTCTCCTCCTCCTCTCCCTTTCCCTTCTTTTTTGCCATCACCACACTGATCTGGAGAGAGCCACAATTCAAAGAAGGGAAAGGGACAACAGATAGAAGAGGAACCCAAAATAGGGGACAGGGGAAAGGGGAAATGTAGGAAAGAGAAGGAAAGGAGACAAGGAAGCAAGAGTGAGAGCAGAGTAGAATGGATTGGGAAAGCACATTGCAGGAGGAGAGGGAAGGAGGCTCAAGAGCAGAACACGATAAAATATAGCAAAGAGCAATAGACTAAAATTAAGGAGAGGAGCGGAGAGGAGAGGAGAGGAGAGGAGAGGAGAGGAGAGGAAGATAGCATTAATTGCCAGGCCAGTATTAGTGCTGGGTTGACAGTTTCCCATTTAGAGGAAAGCTGATTGGACGATAATGATGCTGACTACTGAAC
This sequence comes from Lucifuga dentata, assembly GCA_014773175.1. NCBI lineage: Eukaryota > Metazoa > Chordata > Actinopteri > Ophidiiformes > Bythitidae > Lucifuga > Lucifuga dentata. The sequence goes on from VXCM01000288.1 coordinate 154,084, forward strand.
TGCCGCACTGCTGACCCAATGGAAATAGAGGGAGATGTTGGTGCAGATGTTGTGAGCGGTACCAAGAGATCAGAGAGAGAGAGAGAGAGAGAGAGAGAGAGAGAGAGAGAGANGGGGGTATTGTGTAGTGGTGGTCGAGCATTTTCTCAGTTTCAGCATTTGCATACACACAGACACACACAAACATTGTATTACTGTACTGTAAATTACATACAACTACACATGCATTCTAGGCTAAAGAAGGAGGAGGAGCCAAAATGGGCCCAGAATCACCCCACTTCAAAACAAAATTACTTCATTCTAAGAGGACACCGTAATTTTGACTTCCTCCTTCAGATTTTCAAGGAGAACAAGTAGAAATCCTCAGGGAATACTAATATTAATAAGTTCAAGCACATACACACACACACACACCCACACTCACATCCACCCACACACACACACCCACACTCACACAGAGCCAGAGCTGTTGACCTGAATAAGCATTATGCTCAACAGCAGGCTGGGGAAAACAGGATGTCAACACGCAACATCCTGCAACATCGGTGCTAGCAGAGTGTAGATGATACATTCACACAGTAAGGTCAATGACAGACAGGTCTCTGGGCTCACTTAACACACTCACTAGTGACTCACTATTTTAACCAGTGGAAAGTTAAACCTTTGGGTTACAAAGGCGGACAATAAAATTGATTTGATTTGATTTGATTCCTCTGTCCATCCACAGTGCATACAGACATACCTTCTTGATAAAGTGGCTCCAGGTCCAAAATGGTGCCTCCACTAAAGTTACTTAGCAAGGCTACTGCATTCTGGACCATTCCACTAGAAACATTATGATGATTAGCCTAGAAAAAGAGAAACAGAGATTACTATGTATGTCAGAGTTTAGGTTACAACATCCCCTTTTTAAAAATTACACCTAAACATGTATCTACAGATAATTTTGCAGTAATGTATAGTACACATTTTAAGATAAATATTTAATTAACAGTGATAGTGAGAAGGCTACTGAAGGTAAGACAACCATGTTTTGAATTGTCTTGTTAGTATGACAAGAAAGGGAAACATGGTTCAAGCATGACTATCATTACAAGATCAAAAATAGGGTATTCATCCTTTAGCACTTTGGCAAATAGCCATAGATGATAAACAGAAGACAGAAAGGAGTTGTTATCAAAATGGAGGTCAATAAGACCTCACTTGCTGCATGAGAAACCCAGATTATTGCAGCGAACACAGTTTTGTGTCATTGTCACTGCTGCGGGGACACAGATTTTTTTGCACAATCTTGGAACTGTAAAGCCTGCCCTCACAAGCATTGATTTTAGGGTTAAAAGATGGTTATGGGGTAAAGGTTTAAGATATGTGTTTGACTTAGGCATGTAGTAGTGTTGAGGTTAAGACAGGCAGGGGAATTGAATGGATATAAGTCAATATAAATTCCTCACAGGTTAAGTAATAACAGCATGTGTGTATGTACCTGGGGCTCTTAAAATTATTAAACTGTTCAATGACAATTAATTCACAGCAGCTACTGACTTATGAAGAAAATACAAGCATGCCATTATTGACCAGTATCATTAAGCTTGATGATACTGTATGAATCTGAAAAACAACATTTTAAAATATGCCTCATTTTTAACTATAACTCATACATATAACAAGAAGCAGAACCAAAATTGAAAGCATCATTCTGCAAATTATTGACCATCAGGTCACCCCTTTTCTCCCATTTTTCTCTGCATCCTTTAGTTGTAGCCTGTACCTTCGCATGTCTGGTTTTCAGCTTCAGAAGCACAATGTGGGATTATGGGCCTTTCTCAAAGACGCCCAAACAGCAACCCCAACTGTTGTCAAAGGAGGGTATAATGTTACTCATGTTGATCCTGTGCCCAGATTTTCCAGGCAGACTGGGAATTTGGCTCAGTTGCTTGCCAGGCACATCACTACGATATCTACAAAGTAATGTCTGCCCATAAAGCACATACATTTTACATTTACATTGCACAAAGTCTTAGCTTTCTTGTGTTTTATAGGTTCAACCCTGAGTGCTTTGAATTGATATGGCCCATTTTTCAATGGTCTTTTCAGCGTTGTGATAAATCAGTAGTATTTTTGTACGTTAATATATTTGACAGCTGTTTCTGACATTTGGACTTTCTGAAAGAGAGAGAGCTACTGTCAAATATTTCTTCAAGTGGGAGACATCTGAGAAGACTTAGATGTTCTACCTACAGTTTACATTGTTATAAAGGTACCATGCTGAGCAAAAGAGAAACAGGTAGCAGGGCTGTTAGTGTTCACTTTTCTTTTACTCCATCCTCCTCCTCTGGCTCTCCTCTCTCTCTCTGCTACTTAGAACTCATTCTCTCTTGTTAATTCTCCTATCCTTCTCTCTCCTGCCCTCATTTCAATTTGATCCTCTCTGAGAGATATCAGCTCTGCCTGCAGGGTCTGTGTGCATCAGTGTGATCGGTGTACGGGCTGATAAGTCTGACTTTTACTCATCATGTGCAGTAGCCTGAGGCTGACGACAATGACACCAAATTGCACCTAGGACAACCTGTCTAGCTGTAACAACAAATGACAAAGCAATTTTTTTATAGACCAATAAGATGTAAAGAGGACTTCTGAAAAACTATTACTGTCCATGAGCCAACTCTAGTATTTATGCATATTAACTTAGAGGATACAAGGGACTTTAATGCGTGACTGCAGTTGCAGATAGCCCATGCTATAACACTTAAAGTCAGAATGAATTCAGCTTAGGTGTCTGTGTCAATTACTCATGTGTAAGTGAGGCAGCATTTATTAGGTTGTTTCACCGCAATCCACTCAGAAATGTTTTATGCCTCGTTTTGACACCACAAGGAACAGAGTAAGGAACCTTGGTCGAGACAGCTTCTTGAAGTCTTTTAAAGTCTGAAGCAGGACTACTTCATCATCTAGACAAATACAATTAAGTAAGGTTCTCCGTGAAAACTGCGATCAGGAGTGACAGGAGTAATCAATCCAGATCTGAGTGTTTCAGGCCGTATAAATCAATCCAAACATGAGCAATGGAGACGGCACTAATGGATCCCGACGTGACTGGTTCAGACAGGAGTAAACAATCAGGATAGGAGTTAATCAGGCTGTTGGATCACAGTGATTAACATTCTGCATCAGCTAGGCAGGGCTGGACAGGCATCTGTGCAGAACGCTGATTATTTTGTGTGTAGTAATATACTGGTAAATACAGACTGCACTGGGTTTGTTTGTGGGTGCATTAGAGTGTGTGCATGCACAGAAGGTCAGGTTAAATAAATTGTTTACTGGAAACATTGTTATGCTTCGCTGAGAACAGACGAGTGCTGTGTTTGTGTGTATATATTTGTGTGCGATCTTAATAGTGGAGTCTATATTCCCACTTTATTAACGCTTCCTCCTCTCTACAGCTGACCTGCCAGTCAATTACACTAGCCCTCTAATAGGTCAACACCACTCAGGCTAATTTACATAATACATCCAAGTGGGTGAGGGTGAGAGAGAGAGAGAGAGAGAGAGAGAGAGAGAGAGAGAGAGAGAAGGAAAGAGAGAGCAGATGATAACATGGCAGAACACAAAACATACACAAGCTGTAATCCAACAAAGAAGTAAAATTGTAGAATTATACAGATTATGGTGATTTGATTTGATTAGCTGACTGATAGACTTATTAACAGACAAATGGATTCATTGACTGCCTGTCTGAGCAAGTGATTTACTGATGGGCTGAATGCTAAATTGATTTTTGATTGATTGATGGCTTAATTGAGACTGGATTCTTACCATAATGAGCTGAAAGACCACTGGTAGGATTTTACTGCTTTTGATCAACCTGAGAGAGAGAGAGAGAGAGAGAGAGAGAGAGAGAGAGAGAGAGAGAATTTGGAAGAGGAGGGTGAGAAATGTATTTAATTTGGAGGGTTCACTATACTGTTCACACATGCACACGTGTACAATCACACACACAAACTGAGCTTTTTCATCTTCATTATGGTTGGAGTTCCGCTACACTGACTCATGTCTGGCACTGATGGAATTGGGGAGAGAAGAAAGAAAAGAGGAGGTGCGATGAGAGAAGATGAAGTGAGTAGAGAGCAGAGAGGAGAGGGAAGGACAAGAGAGGAGAGATGAGAGGGAAGAAGGTGAGGTAAGAGAAGGTTGTGCTGTCAATGAGGAGAAAGGAGGAAGATGAGAGGAGGAGGCAAGGATTTGGACAGAGAGTAGGGAGGAGGGAGGGAGGAGGAACAAGTGATGGAAGAAGGAAGTGAAGGGTGAAAAGAAAAGAGTCATAAAGATCAATCCAATGAGAACAAATACAGAAAAAGCAATGAGAGAGAGTAGAATAAAAAAAGAGCAATGGGCATTTTTTTTTTTTTTTTTTTTTTTNTTTTTTTTTTTTTTTTTTTACTGGAAATGACATTCTGTCTACTTACCTGATTAAGGCTCTTTGATTCTCAACCAATTACTATGCACTTGGAGTGTATACACATATGCACACTCACATATCGTGTGTGTGTATATGTCAAAGTGTGTTTGTGTGCATTACAAAGCAAGAAAACATTCAGGCTATAATGAGAACAAAGCAAGATCAAGTCAGAGAGTTAATATGCTGAAGGTAACAAAGCCTGACCACTGACTTAGACATCTGTCTTCATTTTAACTATGATTTATAGCTTGAAGAGGAAGCATCAAAACCCTTATGGAAGGCTTTATTTAAAATCTAAAATTCAGCACTGTGTCCTTTTTTTCCACTTCGTTACAAAGGTGTTTTATAGGCTGAGATCTGGACGTGAACATTAGTCACTGTCATGTTCCTGGAACCATCTTGAGACCATTGTGTATTGATCGTGTCTCCATTTAATAAAAGTCAGGCCACTGTGCATGGCTGCACCAGGTCAGCAATAATTTTGCCTCACAACCTTTTACATTTTATTTTCTGCTTTATCGCTTTTCTTTTACTGTATTGTTGCCAGTTATATATTGCATTTGAGTGTTTACATTTGTTTTGTTTTTTCTCAGGTATCTCTAATACGTTTTGCAACTATTTCACATAGATAAATTCATTTGTTCATTTGTTTTTTCTAGGTTCTTAGAAGACATTCCACTCACCATAACACCAAATTCTGTCATAATCAACAGGATCTACAAGAGACTGTGATTTGTATGTCAAAGCACTTATTCCCATATTCAGTTGTTTTGTGGATCATGTGCCTACAGGGCCAGTGCCTCATACTAAATGCTTCTATGAAGGGGTGAAAGTGTGTGTCTCTGTGTTTGTGTTTGCAGATGTGATGGATGCCCGCCCATTAGATATGTGACAGGCTGAGAGAAGAGAGGACAGCATGGGCCAGCGCCACATGATAAACTAGACCACCTCTAAACTACCAGCCATACATCAACTGCCACTGTGCACAACAACAGACTTTGAACAAACTAGAGCTAAACGGCAATTGCAAAGACAAATAAGATGACCCTTGGTGTAACAGTCATCCATCATTAGCTTTGTAATAACATATGTGAGAACAATCACATTAAGGATGATATAAAAACTAGATTAACCTTTGTTCAGCTCGTTATACATCGTAATTCTGCTGTCAGCTTAAATGCTAACATGTAGCTCGAAAACATATTCTTTTGAAACTTTATGATGATTTTCAAAAAGCATCGTTTACATTCTTATTATGAGCGAAAAGATCATAAGCACCAAAGAATGAGTCATGAGTTTATATTTTTGCAGTTTCACATATTTGTCAGACTATTATGTGCAATCTTCAGTCTTTTAGTGTGTGAAATCTACTACGATGACGCTGCTTTTACCTGGCCAAGAGAGACTTAGATATTTTAATGATAATATAAATACTTTCTGATATTTAATCCACATTAAGTTACTAATTCATCATGCAAGATGTATTCAATGTTAAGTAAAAAAGGAAAAAAAAAAAGGTAACTTTTAAGGTAGGCAGGAATTGAAAAAACTGTTCAAGATAGGAATTATGCTACCATATTGCCAATCCAGTCCCATGAAGTGAATATAGCACCTCATAATAGGTTGATAAGCATGGCATGTGTGAGAATGCTAACACACTGCCTTGCTGAAAGCCTACATTCACACACATTTGACACAGTCATATAAAGACTTTAAAACATATATGGAGACACACACGTGTAACTACACAGTGTGAGGCTCTTGGCTAAAGGTCATAGTAAATGTAGTTGTTTGAAGGTGTGTCTGGGCTGTGATAATGCAGAGAGAGACAGCAGGCTGCCTTCCCGACGTTAATGTCCCCAATTTACTATCTAATTACTCCTCGGCTGGCTTCATAGCCACACTTATCTAACCAAGACCCAGGCAATTTAATTTCTGATTGTATAACTGAAGCGATGGAGGGAGAGCAGTGGAGAGAGGGCACAGAGGAAGAGAGAAATGTAGCCCAATGTTAATAAATTAGAGATGGAGAGAGAAAGAACAAGACAGAAAAAATATAAAATATTGTTAATAATGTCAGAGCAAAAAGACAGAGAAAAAGAGAGATGTAGAGGGAAGAGTGCTGACACCAATTTAAAAAGTTCATGTCACTCTAGTTGTGCCAAGGAAAGCGGGTGATGACGAGAGATGGAGGAAAAGAAGGGACACGAGAGGGGGTAATGCTACCGATAACAGAAGTAGGAGCATATTCAGCTAAGAGGGTGAACCTTGAACTCTGTGATGGTGGCAGGGATGGATGGGAGACTGAAAGAGAGTGGGATATTAGTGATAAGAGTTTATTGAGGACTAATGTTGATAAAAATAAGTGGACGGAAGCAGTAAAAAGAAATCAGCAAAGGACGAAACACAAAGTTAACAAATGTGGTTGGGTAAGTTAGTATGGAATATTGGAGAACGAAGGATAAATAACAGGAATACGGATGAGCTACAATATCTGTCTGTGTAATTTTCTATAAAAACACATAGGTGATGGTTTTAACAAATAACTGCATACATTAAACATACGTTTAATGCTTTACCATTTAAAACATCTCTGAATGAAGAGAAAGGTTAGGTCATAGAAAGATTAATTCTACATTCAAAGCAAGAACTACAATCCTAATAAGGCTCCAGATTCAGTCATTTGACTGAACAACTGAAAGAACATCTGTTGATGAGACACACTGTTTTCTCTTTCTTTTTACAGCAAGAGGTGGTGTATGTCGAATCTGCTTTCTCATGCATTAACACTCCATCCCTTCCTTCTCCATCTCCCTCCCTTTTCCAACATCCCCAATGTTACCTTTTTCCCAATCCATAACCGTCACACTCTTTTTTTTCCCCACTTCCATGTCCTTCCATCATTCAATCAACTCTTTCCCTTCCACTGTTTTCTCCGTCTCCCCATTTCTCGTTTGCTCATTCGGAGACAGATGACCAGAGAATCAAGATTTACTGACAGCTGCTGTCAAGGCACATCTGTCAAACACACAGACATCAATGCATGCAAGAGTGAGTGCACACGTGCATACACACACACACACACATGGTGATGAGTTATCTTGTGGTGAGACTAGAGATCAGCAGGTTCTCTGAGCAACAGAACTAAGAAACACATCATTATCTATTTTTATATCTCTGTGTCAGGTGACAGCATCCTCAAGAGATGTTGTGTTTTTTTTTAAATGCCTAAATAGCGAATGACTTCAGCATCTTGCAGGGGTGAATCTTATTTTAAGCAGCAATAATTTTGTCTGAGTAAGTGTCATGTATTGTAAAACAGTTTGCATTACACTTTTCGATAAAGAGTAGCTAGTGTGCTGAGACATGTCAGCACAATATGTCAAGTCTTAACACATCCTAGCTGAAACAGCACGTTATGCCTCCCTAAACTTGCTACTAATGTAGAAAACCCTGGCTCTAAGTGCGGAGCAAGAGGTCTTGTTGAACACAGATCACCATCAGTGTTGTAGTTGTGCTGATGTTGCCTTTAGCTCTGACCGTGCATCAACTGCATCAATAAATAAATGTTCATTTGAGTATTATTTGTGCATACTCTGCATCTGTAGTGTGTGAATAAATCACTGCTAATAGTAAATGTGGTGTATGTGTGTGCTATTACTCATGAATGTGTCTGTTTCTTTTGTGTGTGTGTATGTGTGTTTGTGAATAAGAAACAGCTAGTAGTGATTCACAGTGCTGAACTGGGAATGAATGGCCTTGGCATTGAAACATTACATGCAGAATAGCTAAAATGTAGCTGCGTGAATGTGTGTGTCAACCAGGACTCGTTACTACATTCCCAGCCCTTAGAAAACAAGAATAATGGAGTCAAAAGTATCTCTACTTTGCAACCATATGGTCCACTAGATACCAGTTTCTATAAAAGCAACTTATATTTGAAAATGTTTACAAATCTGGAAGAACAGACACACACAATGAGTAGTAATAAACAGTTTTTAGTACTCTGAGGGTATCTAGTATGTTGATATTAAGTTGTATGTTACAGTAAGCTCAAATTCTGCTATTGCAGTATTTGCAGTATTTGAGAGAAAGACATTGTATGTGATACCTGTGCTGCCAGCCAAGTGCTTTGTGTATGTGTGTCTGTATACGTTGTGTACCTGCAGATTGGCGCACTGTGTTCAGACATAGACACCAGCAATTTGAGTGCGTAGAGAGGGACAGGCTCTGCTGCCCGTAGAAGAGACTCATACCTAGACACACACATTCATGAAGAGTATATTTGGCTTTCTCAGTGTTAATAATTTATGTACTGTACTGATCATTAGTAACAAACTGTAAACTGGAGCAGGTATAGAGAGAAGAAGAGTGGAGGGGGAGGGGAGAATTACACTAGTAGAACAAGACTAGGAAAGGTGGGATGAGGAGCAGACCAGAGAATTGGACAGAAAAAATGGGTGAGGAAGAGGAGAGAGCTGAATGTGAGGAGGAGAAAATGGGGAAGACAATGTGAAAGAGAGTAAACAGATATCTATGAGGGAAACCAACATTCTATACAAGGTGTTAAAAATAATGACAGTATAGAGACATTATAAAGACAATACAGATACACAAGGAAAGTGAGAAAATCACACTACAGATGTCAACATCTGTTTTGTATTTTTGTTAGCCTGACATTACAATGAAAAATAAAACTGCATTTTTCTGTCTGCTCACAAAGATTCCAACAGATCTTTGTCATGGTTTCATTAGCTTATAACAGAAGTGTGGATTTACTGAAAGAAAATAGAGGACAAAAGGACAGACAGACAGAGATACTCAGACAGAGTCATACTAACCTTGGAAGCAGAGATTTGGTGATAAGAATTAAAAGTTGACTGGAAAAAGTTCCCTCATCCTCTGCAACTGCTGTCCTTCCTCCTTTCTCTTCCTCTGTCTCCTCCTCCTCCTCTTCCTCAGTCCCATCGCCCTCCTGGACCAGCAGGATTACACAGAGTTCTGACAGGACCCTCAACACACATATACACCATTCCGCTGGAACACACACGCATACACACGCACGTGCACACACACACACACAGTATATGGAGGAAATGTGTAGAATTACGCATGTATGTGGTTAGCCACAGCCAGCTACTTTGCCAGTCAATTATAAACAGACATTTTAAATCAAGTAATAAGTTTGAAAGTTTATAAAAATAGAGAAATATAGCAAAAAGTGGAATAAAGTGGATGCTGAGATACAACAAAGGCCCTAAGCTGCACTGAAGTCAGGAAGGCATGATTACATGGTATGCATCTTAAGACCAATGATCCACCAGGATCCTCCACTAAACCAGTTTTAATATTGTAAAATATACAATAAATGCCATTGAGCTAAAGGTTTGTATGCTTATTTTTCTATTTGGACGATTATGTCCATGAGCAATTTCGCTGATGAAATCATTTATGAAATCATACGATCAATCAAATGTTAAATTTGAGGTCCCAGGACCTCAGCATTGTTTCATTCTGCTTATGAAGATTACTGACTTATATTGTTTTATATTATTTGTAGGAATGAATCCTTACTGTATAATTATAAAATGTATAGTATATGCTATGTAGGATACATATACAGTATGAAGAGATATTGGGGTTTCTCCAGTGGGATATTCCAGAGAATTAAGAGGAGTGCTCAAAGGCAGTTCTCAAGTTCTTTTAGAAAATATATGGTGACATGATAACAAGGAACAGGGAGACACATTCTTAAGGCTCACACAGTGCAACAACATCATTACAACCTGGCTCCACAAAATTAGTGAGTCATCACGAGCTGTAATGACTGACTAACAGTCCCAAACACAGCATCAAGTAATAAAAGCATCTTTTTATTGGATACTGTAGTTCATTAATGCATTTAAGACCTCCTTCTCTTCATCCTGTTTAATACTGTATCTTCATTGTTCTTCATCTTTCAACTCCCTTTCTGTCTTTTAATGTATCTATGTTTCTATGTATGTTGTAGTCACCAACTGTATGTATCTAAACCTCTCCATTCTCCTGTTTCCACCTCTCTCAGCATTCCCCATCTCTCGTTCCTTTTATTTATTCCTCACTCCACTCCTCCTTCCTGCCTATTTCTAATTCTCATCATCTATCTCACTCTCCTCTTTCTCCCCCCAAAATTACCTGTCTTCTCTCTTACCATTTTTGCTGAAAGCCAGCATTGTCAGAGGAGGCAGGATGACATCCAGAACCTTTAAGAAAAAAAGAGAAAAAAACATGTCATGGTCCATAACATAATAGATTTGTTTTCAGAAGCTGATCTCTTGCTCTAGTAAAGCAAGAATGTGGCAAAATCAATTACAATCTGGCATTACATGAGGCTTTGGTCATAGATAATCTTTCAGTGCCCTCAACTTAAAGCAACCCAGGTCAAAACCAAGTAATATTTTGTAGTTGAGAAAAACTCTAAATGAACGGTTGTCTGCAGACCTATGAATTTCTATCCAAAGGAGTCAAACTGTGACGTGTCAGTCAAGAATAAGTTGTTGAAGGTGATATGAGGACATGTTCATAAATTTTCAAACTGTTCCTTATCCATCTGAAAACTCATCCTGACATTTTGTTTCTAAACTTGGCAAACAGAAGCTTTCGTAGCCTTAGTTTTCACATCCTTTGCTTAAATAAAAGTAATAATATTATTCCCAGCATGCCCTCCTGTGGCAGGTGGCAAACCAGCAGTCAGTTGGAAGATTCAATCATGTTCACGTTCTGTCAGGGGGATGGTGACAGACACATACCAAAGTAAGCAGGACAATGCTTAGTGCTAAACTGTTTTATCACCAATAAAAAGACATTCTCCCATAATTCTAGCTGTTAATTTGTTAAATATTTACACATGTACACACAAACATAAATGTACCTTCACAACTGTCAAAGCCCTTATTTAGAGCCCTTATTTAGGCATGAATCTGTATTGCATGCATTTGCATGATTACTAAGATCACCATAGAAACATTAGTGCTGAGAGAAAGAGACAGAGAGAGCTTGTGTGTGTGTGTGTGTGTGTGTGTGGTCATCTCCGGGAAACTGGAGAAAATAGACTACAAAGGATGCTGTCCACTGTGTAGTGATATCACATAAACATCAAAAGACTGGATGGAATATAAGTGTGTGTGTGTGTGTGTGTGTGTGCGTGCGTGCGTGCGCGCGTCTGTGCATGCTATGAGCAACATGTGCTCTCACTTTCTGAAATATTTTTAAGTCCCCATTTTCAATTTTTGTCCACCTACTTTAAAATCAACGGTGTGAAATGACCAGTTTTCCTCCTGCCAAAATTGCAACTAAATATAACTTTCCTTCACTTTGCTTTCCAGCCAATACAAAATATTAAGAAATGAATTTTTCTTATAGCATATAAAAACGCAATTACGCACAGTAGATCTTATTTAAGTTAGCTTTTCAATTAAATTGCAAAATCACAGAAAACAGCTGGTCAACTGAAATTCTAATTCTAATATTCACTGCTCACAAGCTCCACGTTTACAAAGAATGAATGGATAACTTTTTTTTAACACCTCTGTGCTGATGCTGTATCATTACCTTACAAATAGCTAGAAATGATGCTACTAGTTTTCTCCACTAAATAAAGTGACACATTCAAGTATTATTAATTTGTCTGTCATTTACAGTATTTATTTATTTATTTACATAATGTAATGTAGAAGAAAAAACAATACTGATGAAGCTGGATTGCCACCACAGCAGATTCTAAGTATCTACGCTTCTGATAAATACAATAAAACTCTAACAGAAGACAAAACTTGCTGCAAAGTTTTCTGTCTAATAAGGAGTCAGAGACGTAACCTAACTCAAACACGAGTGTGTATTTGTCCTTGTCCAGTGGGCAATAAAAGTTAATCTGAGTTGGCTGGTGGTAATTAAAGTGTCTTCCTGTGTTATTGACTATCAGTTGCATTGAGCCTCTTTGCTCTTCCCCTCTATTCCTCACCTTTTTTTTTTCTCTCCTTCCATTCTGTCTGGTTCCTGTTTCTCTCCTTACGTCGATAGTCATTAAACACAATCTAATCGGCCCATCACGTGTACACACAGGTTTGCATGCGCACACGCACACACAGATCTGATGAGATACTGGTGGTTCAATAGCTGACTAGTGTTCAGCCTAATAGTCCACTAGTTGACCCTCTGTCCTCTGACCACTAACAGACAGATTTAGTGGACCAGAAGACACAAACTGAATATAAAACCAAGGTGCCACTTCATAAAAACTCCTCACAAGCAGAGACATCTTTAACATCCAATTAGTGATTTTTAAACCTTAACTTGTCCTCTGCAAACACAACAAACAAATGTCACCACAATATCATATATATTCTTTTTTTTTTCAAAGTAAGAAAATAAGAAAAAAAATAAGAGATATGACAGTTGCAAAATCATTACAGAATAGCAGGAATATCCCCAGTGATGACAGGTTAAACTGTCTCCAAAGTGTGTTTGATGTTTTCTTCATTAAACTCTCAGCAGACAGGTAGTCAGTCAGTCATACAGTCAGACACAGACAGGCAGCATACAGACAGTCAAATACACACACAGTTCATGGCCCGTGCTCTGTCAGGCAGACATATAGATTTACAATGAGCCAGACAGGCAGTCAGTCATGCACACTTACAGTAGTGTAATGTGGTGTGATGAGAGCGGGGTGCTGACTCAGGACTTCCACAATGGACAGAGTTGTCCTGATCAGTTCTTCACATACTGCTCCACCTACGGGGACGCAAGTAGCATTCATTTCTACTGTATTAGCTTCTCAATAAAAGTGGTGGATGGCCTAATGGTAAAAAGACTGACTAGTAACCAGTAAGGGAGCAGTTGTTTGATTCTTGCACCAACTGCCGGGTGTAGCTAGCAGCTGTAGGGTGGGTGGTATTATATCTCCCATCTCAGTTAACTGCATTTGACCACAGCACTGAACCTCCACAAATGCTCCAAGGGCAGAGCACTGTGGCTGCACTCTAACCTTGCCTGCGAGGCATTTCAAATTCAAGGCCGTATCTGTAGCTACTTATGTACCACATATTACATTTTCTTATTATCCAAAGATGGCTTGTAAGTGTAGCAGCTGCACTTAAGTTAATATGCTAAAAGAAATATTTGCTGATTTTCAAAAACAAATGACACTGTTTCTTAAATAAAGTTTTGCCTTTATTTAAGCAGGAAACCTCTGACATGTAAACTTCCTTTCTAAGACATACATGACATATATGATAATTGAGACAAACACAAAAGCTTTACATAAATACAATTAAACTGTGTACAGAAGCAAAACACAATCCTAATGTCATGAAAAGACAGATAATCTATAGAATGAAATGACTGAAGCATCAATAACTTACCCAAAGCACTGGCCAGATTTGTTTCATTAGACTCTATAGAGGTGACATTGTTCTGAGAGAGAGAGAGAGAGAGAGAGAGAGAGAGAGAGAGAGAGAGATTCCTGAACAAACATAAAAACCATGGCTGGCTTTCTTCAAGATACTTCACTTTATGTAATAAGAGCCATTTTCTATTTTATTCAGACATGTACTGATTAATAAGTGCTGTTGGTGTGTGGACTTCCCACACGACACTTTGTTTCTACACCATCACGCCATCCCCAAGCCAACAGTGAAGGTTTTTAGTGACCTGCACCGCAAGAGCACAGGAAATTTGCCATTCCAAATTGGGGAAAAAATATTCTCTTCTAAATGCCTCTCTTCCAACAGATTAAAGGCTCAAAATGAAAATGCCTGATGCGTTTTTAACACTGAGTCATTTTATACATATAGCTTTTGTACATAAAAATGTAAGTATGTAGTTTCCCAACCCTACGTCATCACTGATAACATGACATGTTTTTTTGCTTCCAAATCAATGTGATATAATTTCTCAATTTTTATCAACAGGTAACACAAAATCAATTACTCAAAATCAGAAATCAGAGAAAATTAAAATTTATATAAGTTATATTCCAAATAATCTGTGGACTATATTAAATAACTTCTAGATCATTTCAGTATTGTGAGTATTTATACTCTGGTGACATAATGTATATCAAACTCAATGTTTTCAGACATTGTAAACAGCAACATGAGAGCAAACCACTGAAATCAGCTGTTATGAGTGGAATAATTTGGGTGAAATGATGGTTTTGTCACAAATAACTGTTGTATAAATTCACATTGACACCCACCATTTCTTATTGTGGGATCTGCTGTCCTACATGCTAACTAAACACTCACCAGCAGCAATCCAATCTGAGCCAGGAACTTCTCTGTTACAATTTTAGACCTAAAGACCTGTGAGAAAACAGACATGGCAACACAGACAACAGGTGGTGATGGGACAAATGAGGAGGAAAAAATAGATGAGAAAGAGCAGAGCTACACATTATTTGTCTAGCAGACCCCTTATACACAAACACAGATGGTCCAGATGCTACTATCAGACCTAAATTATAGATATTATCATAACAAAATATAATAACATAATTTGTAGCATTTTTAAGCTATAAGAGCAGCAGATGACCAATTTATATTGTGTCATGTGAGTTGTAAATTTCAGACGATTTCCTAAACACCTTCCTGTTAGTGGATCACTGTATGTTGCCCTATAAGACAAACCCTACCCATCTGGCATGTTAAAACAAAACAATGAAAGAAACTCTCTTTTGGTCCTGGTTACCTGTGATGACAGAAGGTCCAGAACTATTGACATAGAAGGTAAAGTGTGTTTGAGCTTTCTGCACTGTGTTGTAGATGGGTGTCTCCTCCCAACCACACTTCCCAATGCACACAACACCTCCTCTGAGGAGAGGAGAGGAGAGGAGAGGAGAGGAGGAGATTTTTTTTGTTTTACTAATTATGCTGTTTGGCTTGGGTAACACACTGCTACAGGCAGAATAATGCCCCACTGTTAAATTTTACAGTCAGTTAAAAATGTCATTAAAACCTTGCAAAAATGGCTTGGTGCCAATAAAATCAGCAGCAACCACCACTAAACACTACAGTGTACAACTGAAGAAAGAAATAGCTCTAAATAGTCCTAAATGTTAATTACTGTAAGCATGCTGTAGTTAGAATATTTTAATATTTTACCAGTGCTAGTTTTGAGTCTAATTAAACAAAAACCTTTTTATTTTTAATGTGGAATTGCATTTTGAAAAAAAAGAATAGTATAAATGAAAGAAAAACCCAAATGTCACAGATGATTTTCTTCATTTAGGGAAAAAAAATACTAAACATTATGTGACATATGTATCTTCACTGTACCCAAGCCAACCCCAGACAAAACGTAACTTAATCCAAAAAAAGCAAATCCTATTTTTAATGTGGGTATGGATGGATCAAGTGAGAAGGGGAGAAGTTTAAGCTCTCTTTTTAAAAACTAAAATCATAAATGTGTGTGTGTATCTGTGTATACCCAATATTAGTGGTGCTGTACTATTCAGGTATCCAATCAGCAAATCCAGACAGTGAGACAGGTATCCTGATTGGCTGGGGTTTTCTCTGAGGGGAGTGGCTTTGCGCAGATCTCTCTCCAGGTACATCACCAGTCTACACAGAGTCACATACAATATAGTACATGCATGTCACATGTAGAAAAAAATATTTTTCAGCTGTGTATGTACCATTACACACATTATACACACACACACACAAATATTTCAGTCCTTTTTCTCATTCACTTTACTGTCTAATCATTCTTATGTTCTCTCCAAATACAGCATTGGCTGCTTTTAAAGTTTCAGCTTATTCTCTTGCGGCTCAATGGTGTTGACTAAATGACTAACATGTATTGTATATGATATCATGTAGAAATATTAATAGCCATATTTTTAACTTTAGTGTCTAAAGAAGAATTGGGAACGTCAGCCAAAAGAGGCAGACAGCCAGACGGCTAAGCTCTGACACCGAGAACATTTTTATTCTTGTCAGACTGTGTGTATTGAGCATTAATCAATAATATTCTATTCACAAATTCAGAGCAGAACAGAGGGTTACTACTGCTAACTGATATTCATCATTAACACACACACCCACACATGCACATACACTATGCACACACACTATGCACATACATATACATCAGCATTTAAACTGCATAAGTACACTCACAAAATACAGATACATGCAGATAAATTCAGAGAGGTCATATTAGTTAATATGTATTGATCCAAAACATTTAGGTGCCAGTGGTGCACGGGGAAAGATAATGTGAATTCATTATTTTTCTTCATAATGCTGCACAAAAGATTAACAGCCAGGGTTTACACAGTGAAACAGAATCCAACACGGCTACTGTTGTTATATATCAAGGGAGCTCTCATAATAACTGTTGGACTTTCGATTATGGTTGTGGGTTTACTGTAAAGCAGGAGAAACGTAATGCAATTGCTGGAATTATTAATATTTCATGGACATGTATAACCTTGTTTAAAAAAAAAAAAAAAAANTTTAAAAAAAAAAAAAAAAGAATGGCATGACCATTAGGAGGTGGTATGACAAACCTGGCCATCGTGAGAATCCAAAATTAAAAATAAAGTTTATTCATATTGTTTTTAATCATGAAATTGTTTCAGAGCATAACCTAACAGATCAACCGCCACTCACAAATCAAAATTATTCAAATACAGCAGCAACAAAAGACAAGGAAACACAACAAAGTATAAGAAATAAAACAGAATGTGAGAAAGACATGAGAAGCTTGCATTTAGTCATATCTAGCCTAGCTGGCACTAACAACATTAAACCCCCAGGATAAACATAGGAAAACCAATGTGAAAGAGGTACAGGTATCACACTAAATAAGGGACTTGACAGTGATACTGCAAAAAGAGAACAAATAGGACAAAGAAAAATATAATCTGGTTTAAAAAAAAAAAAAAAAAAAAAAAAAAANAAAAAAAAAAAAAAGAATTGCACCCAGATAAGTGTCAATATCTCCAGAGGCTGAAGCAGCTGCATGCCCAATGCCAGAAAAAAATCAATGCAAGCTACAGGTGTCTGAAAGAGAGGAAAGACAAAGAGACACACACAGCCATACTAAGCACGATCCACACACTCAAGCAAAACTACGAGATGTCAGTGACATACACACTCATACAGAGAACAGGAGAACTGCTGATGTTTATCTTGATTATTCCTGTAAAAGTAACTACTGTCATGTAACAGAAAGGCACAAGGAGATGTGGGGTTGTGTTTTACATAAAATTTGGGGATTTATTATTTTAGGGTATGGGAGGGTGGGAGCAGAGATGATGGGGGTGGATATTTTGTAGTGTGCACATTTTTCCAAACTTGCCTGCTGCAGCAAGGGACCATAATCTACTGCTACGAAGACGGTGGTAACTTTGTGATTATCGCACTAGCCTAAACTATAACGACAATTCTCCTGGTGTAAACTGTTCATTAGTCTATCTGTGGGTCTATGTGTGTGGTTGTCTGTGTCTCTCTGACTGTCTGTCTGCCTGTTTGTCTGCCTCTTCGCTCCTCTGTTAGTGCTGCAGCCATTTTTCCAGATTGCTAAATAAAGAGAGACACAATCGCCACCTCTCTGTCAGTCACTGTGGGAGACTCACAAAGTATTCACACACAACTGACCTACAAGTGGCAAGCTGTGTGTATGTGTATGTGTGTATCTGTTTGTTGAAAGCCATCATACTCCACTCCCACTGGCAATTCTGACACTTCCTCAGTGAGGATGGCGCAAGTTTATCTCGTACAGACAAAGACACACATACACACACATATATTTTCACGCCACCGAGGAGCTAATTAAACACAGTGTGCTTGGGTGAGAGCAGGACTGAGGGAAGGATGCTTGTCTGTGTGTGCGGTTGTATCATGCAGAGTGCTCGGTGGGAGCGAGACAGGCAGGTCAACTCTGACAGCTCAAACGCCGTAACCAGAGGGAGAGCAAGAAAGGGGGGGAGAGAGGGAAAGAGAGAGAAAGAGAGAGAACGNGGGAACCAGCAACAAAATATTTTTTCTGCTTTGGGGTCATATGTAAAAGAGGGTTGCATTATAAATTCCCAGAAATCGGTAACTTTCCAAATATAAAAGAGATCCAGCATTCAGAGGGAGAAATCCACATTACAAAGATCCTAAATGAAGTAATCAGACTTACCCATTGAGATTTCCTGCAGTACACTGTTTCAAACTAATAAACACAATTTTAAATTATACTTGTGGATAACAGTGCGAACATTTAATGAGTTGCATTTTTTGGAAAAATGTCAAACTAGACTGACGCTGAAGTAAGCGAGCTCCTCGGCATCTAGACGGGAGAGGAAATTTTCAGCATCTGCCAGAGACGGTTTAAGTGTACTTACTTAAGTCAACAAAGGAAATAAGAATGGACTCAGGTTGACACTGTCTAAACAATATTTCCTGATTAAAAATAATAAAATTAAAATTATGTGTGAACAAGCCTGATTCTTAATTACTGTGTCCTTTTTCTTCAATAAAACAAGGCGTTTAAGGTCAGAGAATGATAGCAGAGGAGGAGCATAGACTGATACTAAGAGGAAAATGCAAGAAAAAGCATTTGAAGAAAAATATGAGATAGAAATAAAGAGAAAAAGAGAGATAAACACAGAGAGAAAGGAGAAAGAGACACAAATGTAAAACTTTAAACAGAGACATATTTAGGTCTATGTTTCAGTGAACTAGGAAATTCTCAATTTGAAATACCAACTATCTTAAATTATCAGGGGAACTGAGTGTTGTATATAAATATGCATTTGATCATATATGTATATTTCCATCTGTTGTGATGTGAATACTGCGGGGTGAAATACAGGACAACGAGCTAATGAACCATTCACTGTAAAACCTGACGAGTTAGTTCAACTCAAACAGTTTGATGAAACTGATTGCCTTGAATGGTTTAAGTTTATTAACTCAAATCATTTTAGCATTAAAAATTATTTTAATTGAGTAAAA
>VXCM01000289.1:0-35000 GCA_014773175.1 Lucifuga dentata
ATGATTCGCTGTGGTGACCCCTGAAGGGAAAGCCGAAAGGAAAAGAAGAAGAAGAAGAAGAAGTGAGTGGGAATATAACCTGATTGAGAATGTGATGAAGAGGCAGAGTTATTCTTACTGTGGTCTTCCTCAAAGTGGTCAGAGAGAGAGAGAGAGAGAGAGAGAGAGAGAGAGAGAGAGAGAGAGAGAGAGAGAGACGTATGGCACAGAAAAGGTTTGGTATGAGCAGAACCGACTCCTTGACCCCTGTAATTGAGATGCAGGAAGAATACTGCATTCGTATCAAGTGAAAAACTATTTTAATGCAGACAGGAGCAGCAGTTGCCAGGGAAAATAAGTTGATCGAGGAGTTGTCTGCCCCATGTGGTTTCATGGTGAGACCTGCTGCCCAGACTATGATTAGAATGAACATGCACTAATTTAACTCCGACTCGCAGCAGAGGGATCTGCTCAGTGTCGAGCAGCGATGACATCCCTGGTTAGCTAGCTTAAAGCAGAAGACTAATTGTTAATTTAACAAGATAGTGGTGTTTAAACAGCACAAGACAGAATGCCTAACAAGCCATATTTGTCTTTGTGTGTGAGAGACGGAGGCGGGGAGAGAGCAAGAGAGAGAGAGAGAGAGAGNGAGAGAGAGAGAGAGAGAGAGAGAGAGAGAGAGAGAGAGAGTCAGATGAATGAGTGGTTTGAGAGAGAGATTTAACTGCTGACAGAACAGCCATGGGAGACTGGCTGAATAGGTCAAGTTTTGCACCGCTATGAGTGTGATGTGTGTGTGTTTGAAGAATTATGGAGAGTGAGGCAACATTTTTTTTTTTTTTTTTNTTTTTTTTTTTTTTTTATTGAAAGGCTGATACCTCATCAGAACATCATCTCACAGTCAGACGAGGTCTGAGGTCCCTGACATTGTGCTGTTGCCAGGAGTGTGACTGTAGCTTCAAAGCCAATGACACGTCAGCTTTTGATCTGAGAATAGGCAAGGGCATCAGGAAACCGCAGGACAATGTGGAGTTCACCCACATTTTTATGCTGAGCTGAAAGGCGCCATATACACTGATACGTGTGTGCACACACACACACACACACACACACAGCTGCATGTGACAGGACAGATGGTAAATATTGTCTTGAGTGTAGACCATAGACGTTAAGCCTGGAAACAACATTATCATATTTACTCATACTGTTGTTTGGACATATTAATAGTCTGTAAACATATTCTCATATTTGTCTACTTAATCTACCTGATTACTTTAGAAGTGAGTAAACAATCTATATCCTGTATGTCTGTGTGAATTTCACTGATGATGAATAATGCATGTTTAAAGGTGAGGTTATGCTTGGATCATGGCTTGTTAAGCTGTGCGAGCAGTAATGCATTCAAGGCTGCTCTCATTATTGTTTACTGCTAAATTAATCTTCTTTATTGTGGTTTAATGCTGTTGTCTAAACATCCTGGTTTCCTTTTTCAATCTCCAAACAACTGCAGAATGACCATAAAAAGAGGGAAAAGTGGAAAGAATTTACAGCTGATTGATTTCATTAAACTGATGACAAATAATAAAAGGCATCATAAAATAGTGCCTCCATCAAGGAAGTTACATTTTCACCAGTATCTCTTGTGTCATTTGATAGTTTGTTAGCAGGATTGCTCAAAAAATTATGAACCCTTTCTGACAAAACTTGGTGGAAGGCTGGGGCATGGTCAGGGAAGAATCCATTACATTTTGGTGCAGATCCAGATCCAGGGTCAGATCCAGGAATTTCTGGAATGATTTTACTTACACCAATCTCAATTTAAAAAAAAAAAAAAAAAAATCAGGCATATTTATCCCATGATAGACTATCAATAGGTGCAATTTGATTTGAATCTGTATAAAGATCCAGATCTTTATGCTTGGTCAGGGGGATGATGCTGATTCAATGCAAATTCAAATGCAAATGTTTTGATGTATTTTTAATAGTTACAGAGATAGATCCAAGGAATTTTCTGTTTATTATAGTCATTTCATTCTCTTTATACCAGTATATTGGTAGAACAAGACAAATTTTGTCTTCCCCTATTGATTGCTCTTCTAGCCATACCATGTATCATATACTGCATAAAGGAAAAACTTCATGCAAATTCATTGTACATCATCTTCTTCTGGAACTGTATCCATAACTGTTGAAAATATATCAAAACCATTTTATAAATCTAAAATCAAATATAATCAGCTCTTAAAATCTACTGTTTCTTGACCCAAGTCCCACCTATCTACAAAATTTCATTGAAATCTGTTCTTTTTTTTTTTTTTTTTTTTTTTTTTTTTTTTTTCTTTTTTGAGACATCCTGTTAAAAACTCAGGTGACAATATCACCTCCTTGGCAGAGATGATTAAAAGCAGTAATGTCCAATGTGGTGCTGGAAAATTTAAATAGAGAAGTAATGGAGACATGGAGAAAAGGTGCAGTCCAGAGACAGAGATGAATCTACAAAATCTACATACACTTTTTGTATTGCAGTTGACGGACAGACCTCAGACTTTATTCACAAACCTCTCAGAACAGGACTTCTGGTCTAAGATCACTGTTCAGGCTATTAGAAAATGTTCACTTTCACTAAAGACTGAAGAGCAAAGAGAGGAAAACAGAGCCACAGAGAGGGCAGAGAGGAAAAAAAAACAGCAAAGTAATATATGGTTGATGACAGAAACCAGGGAGAAGAAGGAAAGAGAACATATGGCTGAGCAGGAAAGAGGAGAGCAGGAAAAACACCTTGCTGCAGCTTTGCATCCTCTGGGTTTAAATTGGTGCTTAATCATGAGTAATCTCCCTCTTTATTTTAGCTAAACCAAAGCACTTTTAGATGACCTTTCTTGAGGCTTTTTTAGCAGTGTACTGTGTGTATTTCTTATCATGTATTAACATTAGCAAGCATACATATAAGATAAATGCCTGAACTATCAATCTGACCTTCTGAAACCTTTACTGCTCCATTCTTGCAGCAACTTTACATTTTCAAACTTATTTATATGTGGAGCAGAAGATTCATTTATATTCTTAAACCCACTCACAAAACTGTAAGAAATATTATAAAAACTACATGCTGTAATTCTTTAAGAAATTACAGTACAAAGTTGAGTTGAGTATAAAGACACTAAAGTGAGGTTGTACATGCACAACTAGAAATTCTTATGGAACCTTAAAGGGTAAAACATACTTTTCATCCCCCATCATATTCTAAACACTGCTCTCTGTCAGTGGAAGAGTAAGATACACTGTATATCTGTCTTATACCAACACCTGAAGATACATATGCTCATATTTTGAGGAGTTTGTAATATTTCTACCACGCTGACTTGTTAATGAAGCACCGTGCACAGTATAACTCAACAGGAATGATCATGGGTGCCCATCCAGGAAATAAATGCTTCTATTAACTACCTTGTCGGCCATTATTACAGAAGCAAAGCTACCACACACTAATGATGCCTTTAATGACATCAGGAATTGGAATGGTGACCATCAAACATCAGTATAGTAATCATGTGTTGGAGTGTCACTGAAGATAAATACAGTGTAATTTCCTGATGAGAATGAGGGGACATTTATCATGTGATTTATTTATTTATTTATTTATTTAAAATAATGAGAGTATCAGCTCACTGTCAGTGTGAGACAGCTGATGATAATGAAGATCTTCTCTCCTTCCTGATGCATCATAACCACATTTGCAACACACATGTTCACACACATTGTGTGTGAACATGTGTGCTGTATTATGTTCAGTCAGATACGGTAAATCATAGCATTGTATACAAACGCACTCTTGTGACAGTATGCTAATATCCATCAACATGTGAATTTAACATTTTATTAGAAAGAAACAGATTTTTAACATAACCTGTTTATCTTGAAAAACAAATTTTATTTTATTTTTCCTTTTTCTGGCTTCCTTTCAACTTCCCACTTCTTAAAGACATAGTGCCATCTAGTGTGCATTGCAGCTGATTGCATGCCAGACTCATTTAGTCATGAGAACCAGACAGCGTATCTGTATTTTTTTGTGAAATATTCACTCTTAGTTAACTTTCCTCCTTTAACTTGCTTGCATAGGAGTGCATATTTATTCACAGTGGAAATGAGTTTTGGTGCCCTGTTTAAATAAATAAATAAATAAATG
The DNA here is from genome assembly GCA_014773175.1 of Lucifuga dentata. Taxonomy (NCBI): domain Eukaryota; kingdom Metazoa; phylum Chordata; class Actinopteri; order Ophidiiformes; family Bythitidae; genus Lucifuga; species Lucifuga dentata. Next base: position 4,166 of record VXCM01000289.1, read on the forward strand.
TTTAATATACAGTATAAAGACTTATAAAGAAGATGCAAAACATGTATAAGTCCATTTTTAGAAATATTTCAAGTTCATATTCTTATTGTGCATTCCAGGTAATATCAATTATTTGTGTTACTTTTGTTTTGTTGATTTATTTATATTTTGTATTTTTTTTTTTTTTATTAATTTTTACAAATTTTAAATTAAATTCCCCAAATCATATACATAACACAAACAAAGCAAAAACAGGACAAAAAATCCAACATCAGTTTTGATTTATACCTGATTTATACCTAGCTTGATTTATACCTGGAAGTTTTATATACTGTAAATATATATATATAGATATATAGATATCTATATATATATATTTACCACTTTATATAAACTAAGTTATCTGAATTCTTCATATCACCCAAAATTTTGTCTAAATAGTGGCTAAAAGAGCATAATGGTCAATATTCATTCCAGGTTTAGAATAAGTTTGTGACCAAGTCTTTCTGTCAAACTGCACATTTGAAAATATTGGTAAACAATGATAATGATTTAATTTGTCTTTAAGACTTTAGTAGTCATTCTCTCAATGTAGGTGTTACATACTTCTTAAGAAATTAATTGTTTTTAGTTTTATTTGCAGCTGTATTACATATGGCTGTGCTGTGTTTGTAGGAAGTTAGCTTTTCCCAGTTTAATTAATACATTTTCCTCAGCTTGGATTTGCCAGCAGATCCTCAGCAAGAAACCATGAGTTCCTCAGCTGTAAACCTGATACAAATTTGTGAGGTTTAGTCAGACATTGCCAGTCAGTCTCTTGCAGCGCTGACCCTCTGGGTAGTATCAGAAGTGCTGAAGTGCTTTGACATCAGTGTGACAGGATTAACACATCAAAAGAGTGTCAGGGCCTACAGCAGCATCACACAGGCAGTGCAGCACCTTTCATGTTCTGCTCAGGTTCACCACGATTTCATGTAAGCCAAACGTAAGTCAGGCGGAGACAGATAATGGGGCCGACCTACTGCTATCAGGCTTTCCTGAAACTTTGGTGAAACATGTCAAATTCCACATGTTTGATCAAAGATTGGGGTTAAACCAGTTCAAGTCACGAAGCAATATCTGACTCTGTCATATGGACAAAATGCAAAGAGTTGAAACTGTTGCTTCAAGCATCAATGGTTTTACCTATCATGATGCAAACCTATGATAGTCCACACAGAATGATAATTAACCCCAAATAATTTTCTACCAAGCAGACTAGCTGGAGGTCTCAGTGTTAAATCCCAAGATTCCATATGCCCTCCTTTTGGAGGACAGAGTAGTTATATTTAAGGGACAGGACAGAGGATATAGTATGGACTTAGCTGATTCTATTGTCTCAAGCACTATATTTATATAGAGTACTGACTATTTTCAGATGTATGATGTTAAAGGACCATACTGGCAATTAGGCATGTTTAAACCCAATATATACAACTCATATATACTGTAACGTTACTGACAACCAATTTCAAAAACATAAAACCATATTTTAGTTTTCCTATTATTTTTTCAAATGTTCAGGCAATGCACCCACCATAGAATTCAATGTTTTGCCTTCTAACATTTATGTATATTGTAGGGCAGTCGTTTTAATTTCTTGGTAAAAGCCATCTTCTCCTGGGACTGTATTCCCTGGCAGAGACATACATTGTCTTCCATGCAGCTCCATGTTGGTATCTGTTAAATAAAGTTACTTAGACAAAAAAAAAAAATAGACATCTTCTTTTCTGTGATGGATTACATATCTTAACTGCGTTTCAAGTCTCTACAAGTGGATTTTAATAGAGTATTGGAATGAACTGAAACTAACGGCAGTCTGGAAGGTACAAAACAAAATTCTGAAATTTACTGCTAAAGTAGTATATTTGGGAAATGGTTGTCAGTAACGTAACTTGTATGCAGATTGTATATATTGCAAACATGCACAATCGCCAGTATGGTCCTTTAATGTCCAGGATTTCCAAATGCACAAAGAAGGAAGTGGGGTAATGAGTAATATGATTGTTTTAAGGCTTCAGTGAAAAGAAATGGGAATGTGGGAGGATTGTCATTAACTGTACAAAGAAAAGACGGTTTCCACACTGTGTGTTAAGCAGCTCATGGAGTGAGGGGAATCTGAAGCACTGCAGGAGTGAAAGAAGCAAAATGAGCAGGAATGAAAGTGAATATTTATTTCCAGATCTATTGTTTCTGTAATTAGAAAAATCTTTTTTTTTTTTTTTTTTTTTTTTTTAGAGTTTCTGAAAATTGTATAAAGAGTTCAAGTCAACACTACAGGATTAATTCTCTTTTCAACACATCGAGAACTTCTGCTGTAACTTCTGCTTTGAGACACTGATCGTAATGATGCCTATTTTTTTCCTCCCTTAAAACAACTCATCTCTCCATAGGTGGTTGACATAAAAGAAAAACTGAAGCAGTCCAAGAAGTTTTGGTCCAGTCTGCCTGAGGAGATATGTGTGGAGGACAAAGTTACCGCTGGAAATGCCAGTGATGAGCAGTGCTGGAACGGACACAACAAGGGCAGGTAAGAGTATGAAGGCCTGCAGCTAATGTGGGCTAACACAAACAATTACTTAGCAGTCCAAAGTCTGTTCAGTTAGCCCCATGTTAATCAGTCTAATCCTGGAATTAAGGATCAGACTTCAACTCAACTGTTCAAATTCTTTCCATACTTATGCTTTAATTCAGCTAAACAATGGTGAGGACCAGCATTATCGTGTTCTCTTCAGTTCTCAGGAGTTGATCATTTTTATCAACAGTATAGCCTTAGTATAGTGCTATAATTTACTTTGCTGGTTTTTACATTGTTAGTGTTAGTTTTATACTTCATGGAATTGTGTTTCTTTCTATAAAGTGTGGACGCTATTGTGAAATCAATCAGTCAAATGTTACCTCATTCAATTCTGCATGATTCCACAGGTTTGTATTATCCACAGTGGCAGGGGCTTGTGAGAAATAAATGCTGTTATGTTGTGTGATTTGTAGAACATCCTCACGTGACTGCATTCTTGTTTGTCAAACAAAAGTGCAGGCAGCTGACATATTTTCCCTGGAATAACATCTCACAAGTATGTCAGAGCATTACCCAACATAATCAGGTCAAACGTTAATCCCACCAATGTTCAGGGAGCATTTCTCAGGAGCTGTGTGAGAATCAGATGCACAGCTTTTAGCCTTTGCTGTCTTGTTACCTTCAAGGTTATGTTTTCACTGGTGTTTGTCTGTCTGATTTTCACCAGAATGTCTCAATAAAGTAAATTTTATAGAAAAGTATTTTTTGTTGAGGCTTGGGTCAAGGATTGAGTTGAATTGATTTTGAGGATTTTATTCCAGATCATTTTCCAAATACATTTTTTTAACATTACAACATTGCAACATTTCTGTATTTCTCAAAACCCAAGACACTAATCTTAATAAAACAATTCAGGCTATTCTATAATGGACTATCAACGGGTGCAGTTTAGTCCAGATCCACATATTGATCCAGATTTGTATCAATATATGTGCTGCACAGTGGTCACATTAATAAATAAGGCTAAAAGCATGTGACTACCACCAGTGTGTCACTAAAATAGATAACGTATTTTTTAAACAACTTTATCAAAAATAGATAACATGTAATTATATTAAATGTTATTGATTAAGCAGTATAACATCATTAAAGTGCTTTTATTTTTAATAGTTATATAGATCCAACATAAGATGATGTTTTCTATACCACTGTACAATGAATCTGCATAATAATTCTTTTTTACACATTTGATTTCAAGATAATGATATGTTATACTGGCAATAAATAGAGGATTGTTGGGCCTTGGCAGAGGTATGAGCTCTAGTCTCTTCTAGTTACACATGGAACTTTCAAACATGAGAAATTTCTACACAATCAACAAGCTCAGAGTCCATAATAAACTATTAGTGTATTTAACTGCTCTGGTACTACAACCAAACCTCAGTGTGCTTTCAACAAATACCCCTTAATAACATGAATGCCATGTTTATTAAAATATTTTTAATGTTCTGAAACTGAAAGATACTTCCCTGAAGTCCAAAAGGATGGATTGACTAGCCAGGTGAATAACCCTGAGGTGGGAGTGGACATCACCCGCCCAGATACCTTCATCCGTCAGCAGATCATGGCTCTGAGGGTNGGTGGGAGTGGACATCACCCGCCCAGATACCTTCATCCGTCAGCAGATCATGGCTCTGAGGGTGATGACCAACAAGTTGAAAAACGCCTACAATGGCAATGATATCTACTTTCAGGACTCAAGTAAGCCATTTCCTACTATCACAATGCCAACACATTTTTTTTCTAATGCTACAACAGGATGTGTAAATTTTCACACACCAACTTCACTCATTTTCCTTAACTTTGAGATGGAGCTAATCAGCATCATTAAAGCTGCCAGAGACGTTGAAAAAGCAAATGGTGAACAGTGTGTAATACAAGAAACCAATGCTAATGATCTTAGCCTTCCTCACGGTATCTGAAACACCAATTTACAAGGTTCACTCTTGTAATTATCAAGATAGCACATATACTGCACTGTATTCCCCCTCCCCAGTTAAATATGCCTTAAAATAAACCAGACATCACTGAATCACAGATTTTGTTCAACAATTATTCACAAACAAACCCCAAATAACATGCTGCAGTTGTTCTCAAACTTTTAAACCAAGTACCTCCTCTGGGCAAGCCATACAGCAAAGTACCCTCTCACCAACATGCCACCAACTGTAAGAAAAAATCACAGGAAACCCTGGTCTGTGCACGTGTGCTGCACTGAAATTGTGAAATTTACAGCATGAGTGCTACATTACTGAGCAAAAGTGAATAGTGTGCTGTGCTCACGGAACAAGTTGCATTATTTTCAGCAAACAATCTAGTTAAAAGAATGAAAAGAGAATATAATTAAACTTCATGAAACCAAATTTGTTTGTGAATAAATTATGTTAACAAAACTTCCATAGATTTCAATTGTTTTGATCCTCTGGAGGGGGCACTTCACATACCATTGGTGGTACTCATATCACAGTTTGAGAACCACTGGTATAATGTTTTGTGTTTTTTTTTTTTGTTTGTTTGTTTGTTTGTTTTTGTTTTTTTTTTTTGGAATGGGAAAGGAACATTAGATACCGCAAAGTAAAGGCTTAGAACCACAAAAATTGCTACCAATTTTACATCAGTATGGGTTCAGACTGTCTTTCATGTGTCTTCAGTAATATTGGGTTGCTGTTGTTTCTGGTGTTGCAGGTGATGAAGGCAGCGGCTCAGGCAGTGGCAGTGGCTGCACAGACATCTGCACCACAGAAATTAATGTTTCTGCCACTGAAGCCCCTATGGTTGAAGCCGACCGGAGCGGGCCTGTGGACGGCTCTGCCCATGTCTGTGCTCCCTCTTTAACCCTGCCAACTATGCTGACCCTCTCAGCTCTGGCACTCCTCCGGCAATGGAGATAATGCTGGAGGAACTGGCAAAACAAGGACAGCAGGGTTTTTCTTTTTGTTTTCGTATTCAGGCAGATCGGAGCTACAGTCAAGCAGACGGTATTCAGGCAGTCGGAATTGACGCTAGAGGGGTCTGCTCTGAAACAGAGCAGTCATGCATCATGATTTCCTACTCTCTCAAAGATTGTGCAGTGCCATCCTTAAACTTGATATATATTATGGCATCACTGCACTGTCCAACACTGATGCCACCCCAACAAACTCTACTCCAGAGGTTGGAAAAAAAGAGTATTTCTTGCACATATGGCAGATATTAATGTAGGCCTACATGTGGAAAAACCAACACGCACTTTGATTGTTTTCATTTTTTTTAAGCAAAGTTTGTGTTGTGTGTTGAATCATGTTGAGAATGTGGTCATTTGATGCACCTAAAAGAGGCAGAATAAGTTTACTGTAAACATATTATATTTTAAAAGGAATAAGCAGTGGTTTGAAATGATGTTTAAATATCAACTCACTAAAATTCTCCTATTTACTTGTTTATTTTAAGATCGGATGCAGCTATCATGTTGCTTTTCTTCTGATTCAGCACAGTTGTGGTTATGCCATTTTTGCTGGACTAAGAATGTAGGTAAAGTATATCATGGGTTGGTCATGGATCTGTTCTGGACTGGTTCCTTTGCTCTCAGCTATTCCACTGAAACATTTCAGTTGCTGCCTTGCTCATATGTTGAAAGTCATATTTGATTAAAAGGAATACTAATATGATTATCCTGGCTATTAACATAAGTTGAACAATAATGATTTTCTTTCTTATTAACATATCAAATATGAGCTCTCATGTTGTAACTCAGGATCGTAACATTCTCAGTTACAGTATGCCATCTTTTTGTTAGCTTCACATGCCTGTATTTCTATTTACTCATTTGCCTTGCAGGAAAATAATTGCCTGCAAAACATTATCATATGTCTGTTTTGTTAGCAATCTGGCAGTAGGTGTAGACACATGGAGAGGCTTATTATGGAGCAGTTGCTGTCATACACAGAATATTCCACCAATACATTGCCGCTGTAGTAATGGCTGGTTCTGTAATATTGTGGGTTGCATTTTCTTGTTGAAATGAAGTAATTTGTTCCAGAGTGGGCTACACAAATTCAAATCATTATTAATATACAGTTGGATTATTCTTAGTAATAAATTTCTGTTTCCCAATCAGAAGGGAATTATGAATTCATTAGTGAATGTTACCCAACAGTATTCCATCTAATGACTAACCTGAACAGCATTAGTGATACTGTAGTTGTAGTTCATAGCAAATGGACTTTAGTCTTGTTTTCCACTCATATCCAAGTAGACTGGTATTTATGCTCTGAGTGTCATTCACGCCTTGAGTCAGGTGACTCCTTGAGTCACACAGGAGTCATATGAGGGCCGTTGGCATCGTTACAATCATGTAAATCTAAGTGCAAACTGCTCTGCGAATAAGCAAGGATAGAGATGTTTAAACAACTTTGTAAGAAGGTGATAAATGATGTCACAGCAGGAATGGGGTTTTCCTGAAATATATTAAGGAAGCCATTTGTGTGAAGATGGAAAAAACATCCCTAAACAGAGTACCAAGTGACTGAGAGGAGTCAGCCTCGACAACACAAAACACCTGCTTACAATGCTGTTGTAAGATCTCTACCTCACATCTTCAGTTGCAGAGCAATTTGCACTTCAATTGGTGTGACTCTCACATGATTACCATGTGACTTAAGGAGTCACTCGACTCAAGATTTCAAGAACTCTCAAATTATATATGCCAGCCTAATGCCTACCACTGACTCAGAAAGAAAGAAGCTTCAATATTATCTGCATGCAAAGCTGTTCATTAAGTACATTTTATTACTCAAAGCCACATTTATAAAAGACCTTGAATGGGTTTATGCACATCCTGTTTGTTTTATCGAAGAAGTCCTACAGAATAATAGCAAACCTCAAATTTGTTTTTTTGTTTTTTTTAATATGCATCCTGTGTATTTTCCACAAAAATTGTGTTACGCAAAAACGTGGAAGTTTCAGAGAAATTCTGGAATTACATATACAGGAAAATTTTCTACAAGATGTGTTTACAGTTGTTACATAAAGCATGTGATTGAATAGCAAAAATCCATTGGATTAAAAATGTGCATTGTGTTTATTAAGCACCACTGAATAAATGCCATCAGACATTATTAAAAAGTCAAATGTTTTACATATATGTAATTGAAAATTATTAATGTTGCCATTTCTAATAATTCATCACCACAGTAATGTAAAAGCAGAAGGAATTTTGAAGTACAGAAGCAACAAACAAAACACACTGGTTAGTGAAAATGCAAAGAAAGACTGCCTACATTTATCTCTAAAGCTTGAATGGTTATGCCTGGAGCACAGACGGCCTTGAAGCCGACCACAGTCACCTGTGAAATGAGAATCTGTGGAGAGTGGACAGGGCTGAATGCTTCAGTGAAGCTTCTCAGCAGAGCGCACTTACAGAGAATATGAGAGGCCTGCCATCGCTGAAGGGGGCGTACAAAATCCATGCGCCCAACTCACTCTGACAAAACCAGCCAAAGGTCTAAACTGTATGTCCACTGTCCTCCATCTCTCTCCTCAGCTCCATACCACAAAGACCAGCAAAGCCAGTGTTACACCCTAAAATCATAACTCACATTCACAGGGCTTTTGCGTTACAGCAGTAATTAAATGTTGAGCTTTTCTTCATTGCTTTAAAGTCAGCATTTGCATCTACATTAAAAGAACAAGAGGGAGATCATTCTGTCTTTAATGTGTCATTTAAAAGGATTCTTTATTCTAGTAATCTTACAGGATGCCCTTTTTATGTTTTGTATCATTAAACTTGTAATATTTTGCAATAAAATATTGAAAATGGATGTCTATGGGTCAGACAAATAAACTAAAATTAGATTTTTTTTAGAAAACATAATTCACGCATCATTGTATGAAGCAAAATCCTAATGAAGTTTGTTTTTTGGAGAGTGAAAATAATTTCACATGGGAAGGAGTAAAGATCTAGATAAGCAAATATGCCTTACTGTTTTATAGTGCAATTAAGATGATCGTATTTCTGTTTTGTTACTGTTCTGGAGAATAAATATTTATTAAAAACATTCCACTAGATTTGTATTTGTGATTATTCATAAATGGTTGTAGTGGTACAATCACTAAAAATAATGTTAGGAAATCAGTTAAAATATACCTTCATTTTGCAACAAGCGAAGTAATTATCACTAGAAATGTGTGCTGAATATTTCATGATTCATTATCATTATTTTTAAATGTGAAAACAAATTTAATTTACAGGATGAATATATTCTTCCTTACATTGTACTTTTTCTGCTCCATCTCTCTTCATTACAGTATGAGTGTTGTTTGTGTTTCAGATGTAATGGATGAAACCTAGGCTTCTTCCATGTACTTCCTGTTTGTGAAGTCTGCTTTTATCAGAGGTTCGAAGCCTCTGTTTCTCCGCTGTCCCATGTAGAGCACCAAGATGAGGAGAAGGACCAGGAGACCAACGAAAATGCCCCCTAGAGTGGAACCCAGTACAAACACAGTCGCTCCTCCATCTGTGTCTGTAAAACAAAAGTACAGATGTTCTGTAGCACATATTTTCATTGGGAAAACAAAGGATTTGGACAGTCATGCACTGCATCTGAAACTTAATTGCTTGTCAGTTAATATCATCTGTGACTCCATAGGACAGGAAGGTCAGAGAAAACTAAGTTGTTTATGCTTAGCTAAACACTTATTACCTCTGCCAAGGAGGTTAAGTTTTCACTGGCATGGTTTGTTTGTTGTTTGTTTATTTGTAAGCAAGATTACTCAAAAAGTTATGAACGGATTTTGAGTAAATTTGATGGAAGTGTTGGGGCATGGTTCAGGGGCAGATCCAGGAATTTTTCAAATGATTTCTTAACATTCCAAGACAATTTTTTTAAATGTTTTTTTTTTTTCTAAGTAATACATCAATCTNATTTCTTAACATTCCAAGACAATTTTTTTAAATGTTTTTTTTTTTTCTAAGTAATACATCAATCTTAATTTTTTAAAAAAATCAGGCATATTAATCCAATTATAAACTACTCATACAAGCAATTTGGTTTGGATCTGGATCAGGATCCAGATCTGGTGGACTAAAATATTTGCTTTGATGTGGGGGCACCTTAATGGAATTTCTGTGCAGTAACAACTAAGGCTCAAAACATGCAATAACCAGTAATGTGTATCTGAGATGATGCTGATTCAGTTGCATGGAAGCGTTTTTTACGTATTAATAATAGTTACAGAGATAGCTCCGGACAAATATTATGTTCTAGTCGTTTCTCTATAAGCCAGTATATATAATTACAAGAAAAATATATCTAGACACGTTTGGCCGGTTGAGGTTATGAGCACTAATGAGTGCCCTTCATTCATTTGACCCTCACTCACCATCCAGGGCAATGGCATAGGAATAGCCCAGCTGCTCAGCTGGAACATAGATCTCCTCATTAGTGATGGGAGGGAAGAAGGGAACCATGTTGTAATCCTTGTTGTGACCAATGGGGGCCATCTCATCTGGGAAGCTGGCATTGGATGGAACAAACTTCTTCATCCACTCATCAAAAATGGCATCAGTGAAACTGTGGAGTACCTACAAAAGCAAACAAAAACAGTAGCATTGATCTAATGAATAAAACTTATCAGTTATTAATTTCTCATATTATATCTTTAACTCAGGGAATTGGTTTCTGACAAGGAAAATGGGATCGTTGGCTGCAGAGTGAGACAAAGAGCTGGTTCCGTTGAGCAGGGAGTGGACCAGGTTATGCAGGTTATTGACTGATTCATCCAGTTCTCCATCTGGTTTTTCATACCCTTCAAGAGCATTTCTGTCAGTTACAAAACACAAAATCAGTTAATCTATATTTGAAATAGTCATTTTACAAAGCCTCTTCAAACTACCAGCACTTAAAGGGGACATATTATACAGATCTTCTTGTGTTTGGTTTTTATTTAGGAGTCTATTGTGAAACCTTGATTCTTTAATGTGCAAAAACATATGGATCCAATTCTGCTCACCCTTGCTGAGCACACTGGGTGAAAACAGTCTATTTTAGATCTCTTAGGCCCCTCCCAAAAAAGCTTGTTTTGTTCAATTGGCCAGCCTCATCAATCCTCAGCTGGCAACAACCAGAGACTGCAAAACCCGGGTGCTGACCAACACTTGCTTGCCAGCATTGTACTTTATGCATAATATGTCCCCTTTAAATGATTTCCCTAACTGCATTAGCCTGAAAGGCATACATTTTACAGGTATACATTTTAATTATAACAGAGTATACCTAAAACTAAAGGTGGAGTTGGTGAAATATGGAGGGCTGTCAAAGTCCCTGATACCGAGACAACCTCTGACGTCATTCATAGTGGGCAGAGACATGCTATTTCCCTCCATTATTCCTCTCCGTATGAAACCCTCATTGGTGCCGTTACAGAGAGTCACCAGGCGATTGTAATCATCCAAACTGCAAGAAAAAATGCTGTGGATTTGTTATGCTCTGATTCTGGTTATTTCATTATGATATCACCAGTGATTTCTGACCCAGTGCTCCCTTCCAAGTTTTGTCCCCACCTGTTACATACGACACCCCATCTGGAGAATCTGGACTGGTTACTGATGAGGGTGGGGTCATCTGGGTTGCGTCCCCCCAGCAGAGAGTTGGTACACACGTCACACTCGCTCTGTCCCGTGGCAAAGTTCCAGTACGGGATCGCAAAGTTTTCATTTCCAGTCAGTCTCTGCAGGGAACACACCAGAGGTAAGACCAAGTCATTGTTTTGCAGGTCATGAATAACGCTAAGGTCTTGGCACTCAAGTTTCAAATCAAGTCCCAAGTCAAGACTGACAAATCCAAGTTAAGGCACAGGTCTTAAACTTTAATTTTTGAGTGCAAAACAAGTCGTAATGCACTCTATACAAAAATTTAATGCCAGGTTAATAATTTGTATAGCCAATTTATATAAATTGTGGATGCTTTTGTATGTATTATTTTCCAGCTAAACTATATAACTAGTTGAAAATGCACATAGTATTATATATATTATAATATATTAAGCAAAGATGCCAAAGATGAAACATTAAACAATTATACAAATTTTTAATATTATAGTACGTTAATATTTAAAATTTGTATAATTGTTTAATGTTTCATCTTTGGTTTGATCAAGTATTTCTGAGTCAAAAGGCTCAAATAGAAAGGAAGTCACAAGTCAGTGGTGTCAAAGTCGAGTTGCAAGTCTTTTTTGATTATGCAAAATCAAGTCTCAAGTCTGCAAATTTGTGACTCGAGTCTAAGTTGAATCCATACCACTGGTAAACAGATTTTATTGACATCTCTTGATATGAGCACCAGAAATATTTATTACAGTCAACCAATGACTCATTGCTAATATGTTCACTTATATTAACTGTCTTATCTAGCAGATATTTTGGGTTGGTTTATTCTACATACTAGAGGACTTTCTTTATTGTTACTGTGCTGTTGATCCAGTTTTGCCTAAAGTTTTCTATTTTTAAGCAAACCTTTATTAATTTCAGCAGATTACACAAACCTGTAGCTCTCTCTCCAGGCTGAGAAGGTGATACCTGTGCCAGGTGATGAAGGCTGGTCCTTTGTGTGAGAAATCAATGGCCCTGAATGGACGACCTGGACCTACAAGGACATGAATCATCTGATGAGTTCCTCTTTGCAAGATGGCAATACTGTACACTGAACATATTTTTACATGTAAAGTTAATATGTGTACTATTTAATTGATGTATGAACAAACAAATCACTTTTGATTTTTCAGGAAAATTAGTTTGAAATGTGAAGAAAAAAATATCAATGTCAGGAAAATGATTTTAAGTAGGTGTTTTTTTGTTTGTTTGTTTGTTTGTTTTGTTTTGTTTTGTTTTGTTTTGTTTTAAGTTGCCAGTACATCAATTAAAGAGATTGAAATTAAGATGAATGAAGATTTGAAATTAATTTTCTGTTTTTGTGTAAATCTCTATGTCAAGGAGACTTTTCTGTGCTGTGTAAGCCACTTGCATGTGTGGTAATTTTAGCCAGTAGCCCAGTTAGACAGACTCATACACCCATGTATGTAGAACTTTCATGCTTTGTTTATGTTCACCAGCTATTCTCAATAAAGTACGTGACCATAGAGATGTGCTAATAATAACTGGTGCTCTGCCAAGCTATATAGTGGAAGAGTTCATTAGTTTACTCAGAGAATCTGGATGAGATAGTAGGTTGGGTTTATATGATTCTCTCTTGCAATAAAAACATTTGACAATTCTCCAGGTCTCAAAACCTTCATTTGAGTCGATTACTTGGGAAACCGGGAAGGAAATTTTATTCTTCACATAAGATTATTCATATATCATCTGAGCTTAAGTGATAACTACACCAATAATCTAGTTATGATGAAAGAAATATAAACATGGTCATTTACCCAGAAGAGTGTCTCGGACAGAGTAGTAATGTTGCCAGACAAAGAAGTCGTATATGGAAACGTTGGCAAATTGGGGTTCAGTTCCATTTGGTCCCAGGAGTCCCAGCCAGTGCTGGGTGGCAATGACATAGTCTGGGTGGATGGTGGTCTTAGCCAGTTCCAGTACATCCAGGAACTCCTGCAGCTCTGCAGCGGTCAGAGAATGGATGTTCTTCCGGATCACGGGAGCCTTCCTCTGGTCACAGTTTGGTCCAGTCCAACCAAACTTACACTGGCCACAGTTATAACCTGTAAAGTTCCCTGTAACATGGAGGACAAAGTTCATGTATCAAATCACAGGGAAATAGCATGAGATTGTGTATTGTTTGTATACCAGGATTTTTTTTTATTGCTATTTTTTTTTTTTTTTTTTTTTTTTAGCAAGGAATGCTTTAGAAAGGGTTTATAATTTGTATCTAATGTCTTTATTAATTGTTAGTAAGTTGCTTAATGCTTTACAGATTGATCATAAAACAATAATAACAAAAAACTATCAGGTTGCCAGATTATAAAAAATATAATTAAAATATTTAAATTATTAAATATTAAATTAAAATAAAAACCTCTGGTATAAACTGACTTACTTTTTCATTCATCAATCATCAGTTTGACCATTTGACCAACTGCTAGAAAAGAGTTGTAGACCAATCAAACTGAAATCCAATTATTAGGAACTTATTAACATTTACAACTGAAATTTTTTATAACTTATTAGAAAGTGAGAAACCCATGATCCTTGATTATAATATGAAATCAGCCATTTTGAAAGCTTATTACTGATCTAAAGCATTCATAAATGATTTATTAACATAATACTAGTGTCTACAACTTATAAACCTTGTAAACATATCAAGCTTTTAATATGTCTGCCTTATGAGAATGTAATAGTGAAACTAATTACAGTTTAATACTGCTGAAAAGTTTAAAAAAAAATGTAAGTAAAGCACTATTTTACTGAAACTGCACACATTACCCACCAGTACACCTGCATGTCTGATTGAAGAATTTGGTCGGCCATCTTTCTCTGTCATCCACATTTCTCAGTCGGTAAGGTCCTCCCCATGGTTTGTTGTCAACTTGGACAGCAGTGCAACTTCCTCTGCCTGATAAGGTGCCACACACATTGGCGGGATCAGAGCCCAGAGCAGGACAGCACTGCTTGGAGACAATCCCCTCCACTGTGGAACACACCCGAGGAAACTGAGCCTCTGTGGGGTCAGACCAGAGCAGTGCACAAAGAAGGCAGAGACCCAGCATGTTCATCATATTACACCTGTTTGATTCCTCCAGTCAATGAAAACAAATCTGTTTGTAGGTCAGTTCTACAGCAAAGTAGTTCCCCCACAATGAGTGTGGAATCTCCCTCTGCTACGCTTCCTTGTTGTGTTTCTTCAAATAAGACACAGCAGTTGCAAAAGCACCTTGTGTTCCGGTTGGTTACATGCTCGTTTAGAAAGGCTGTAATTTCTGTGCTTCCTTATAGCAGAGCTGGAGAGGATTAAGCCACTGGTCTCATGATGTTCACCTGACAGCAGAGCTGTGAGCTCAGATCAGAATCACGGCCAGGAAACTGCCTGAAGGCAGCATAAAGTTCTGTATGGGCACTTTGTATCAAAAAACAAAATGTGTGCTTTGTTTCATAAATCCTAAAAAAAATAATAATAATAATAACATAAACTAATAAAAAATAATAGAAAAATAGAAAAAGAAAAGAAAAAAGAAAATAGTCAACGAATTCAGGTTCGCCTAAAACAGATCACATTATACAGTCATCCATGTTTAGTGAAATACAAAAAAAAAAAATATTATTGTCTGAACAAATTCCATTTAAAATTATTTTGGTAAGTAAATTAAAATATATAAAAAGGTGTTGATGCATTGTGAGTTTATACAATTATTCTTTATATCTCTTATTTATTTTTTCTTGACCTGGTTTTTACCATTTTGCACTTCATCTGGTGTTTCTGAATGTTTTTCTGTTTTAGTGAATGCGGTTTTAATATGTTTGCTTGAATATGTACGATGTAGGTTAAAATGCGTATTTTTACTACACAACATTGACATATAATTTAAAGTAGACAATAAAATAGTTTTGAATTGAATTCCTTGACTATCTTGATCAAAAGCTGCATGAAGAAAGCGACTTTTTAGGGCCCTAGATCAGTTGTGTAAACCTCAGTGGGGGATTAATTTTAATCCAGCCAAAAGTTACCATGTACAGAAGCCTTTTGAAGTAGCAGTTCTGTTTTAAAACATTTTATATCTTTTTGTCAACTTTCTTTTCATTTCAGCTCACACCTCAGCTGTTCATCAAAGACTCAACAGTGACTGTAGCAAACAAATCACTGAGATAATTCAAAAACAAAAAAAAAAAAAAAANAAAAAAAAAAAAAAAATCAATACTTAGTAAGCTCATAATCACATTTTATCTTTGGCAAATAACAAATGCCCATAAGCCCATCTGAAAATAAATTCTAAATTAAAAACTCTGTAAATAAATTTATCTGCTCTTATAATTGTGTTGCCAGATCTGGTCACCGTGATTTCATCCTTAGGTGAGTTTCAAAGTGTGTCTAAATTGATTTTCATGTGATAACAAGAAGGCACTCTGAGACCTCATACCTCCGCCAAGGCCAACAAAATCCCACCATGCTAAATTTCATTGAAATCAGCTCATTAGCATTGATTTCATCGGCTAAAAACTTCTAGAGCACCTCCAAAATTTTATCACTTCTTCTCTCAATATTGTCAATCTGTCCCCCAAATTTCATCAAAAATCTGTCCATCTTGCTAACAAACAAATCAATAATCACATCAGCTCCTTGGCAGAGGGAATAAAATGGCAATCAATGTCTGCCTGAAAGGTGTGAATGAAAAATCTAAAGTCACATGACGGTTATTCTAAGGGTTATTCTAAAACATTATTAATTTTTGTTTTTTCTTCACAGACACACACACAAGCAGCCATGAGACTGTGCTTGTGACTAAAAAAAAAAAGAATAATCACTGCGTTNACACACACAAGCAGCCATGAGACTGTGCTTGTGACTAAAAAAAAAAAGAATAATCACTGCGTTTTCAAAGGTTATGTACTGTAAAGTTGAGCAACGATCATGTCAGGTGGTTATGATTTTTTTGCTACTGCCCTCCAGAAATCAGTTGATTCCGCAGCTTTCTCTTTTTTCATTTATTCTTTAACTACCAAGCAGTCTTTGTCGAGAAGCAGGAACTTCACACGCATGAGAGAAGGCATATGATGAATGAGCTTCCCAAAGCTGAGGTTTGTTTCTTTCACCCATCCGCCTGACAGCATTCCAGTGGCCCGCCTTGTGACTGCTGATGATATAGGCATGCAGGGTGGAGGATGGTCTGATTTCTGCAAACCAAAGCCTGGGGGAACTGGCCACAATTTAGTTTATTTCATCTGTCCTTTTCTGTTTTGATAAGTACCAGTAGATGAAGTATTTAAACACTGAAACAATAACATTTTTTTCTCATCTGTCAGTTGAATTTACCAGTTGTCTACTGCATCGTTTTTCAGTTATTGTAATTTCTGGTGTCCAGATATTATTGATAAAAGTATTTAATACATTATTGTAATCATAGAATTGTGGAGGGTTTTTTTTTTTTTTTTTTTTTTTTTTGGTTTGTTTGTTTGTTAGTTCCAATTCAGTGGAAATCTACTCATTATTACAGATTTCCACTAAATCTGTAGCACTGGGCAAAATTCTGGCATAATATGAACATTTTGTCTGTTTTGAAAATTTCAGCAAAAACATGACATCTCTCTAGAAATATGGCAAATACAGAGCTCTCTGACTGCACATCTCTTCTAAATCAGCAACTTTAGTTATATACTTATACTTATGCTTATACTTATATTCTTTTAAATTTATTATGCAGTTGTAGTGCCACCTGAAGAATAAATGCCATTCACACAGAGTGAAAAAAATGTATATGTGGTTGAAATTGCACCATGCGTGCAAGAGTTATGTCAGTTTAAATCACAGTCCACACCTCCAAGAATCATGGTATGGAATATTAATAAAAAGAACCAATGCAGTTTGGAGCAGCTCATCCAAATATGGAAAGAAAAAAAAAGTGATGAAGATTGAATGTAATTTTTGAGTGTGAGTGAGTGAGTGAGTGAGTGATTTCAAAAAGACAGAAAACACAGTTCCTTTAAACCAGAGAGAGAGAGAGAGAGAGAGAGAGAGAGAGAGAGAGAGAGAGAAATCCTAAACAGTTTATACAGTAATTCATGAGCTATGGACAAAATGTAATGAAAATGTAATGTATTTTATAAATGCCCACATGGTGGTGCTATTTTCCCCAAATATCCAGTATATTGAATAGCTTGGTGAAATGTCCTGCAAACTAACAGACAATAAGACATCAAACAAACCTCTATGTCAAATGTAATAGTCCAAATCCAAATTACTAATACTAAAATATTATTAGGAATTTATATGTCAACAAATCTTTTCAGGAGTCAAACTGTTTATCAAATTACAGCTATTTTTATGTCTGTTAATTCATTGATTTCTTGGATTATATTGATCCTGCAACAGGTTTGTATCAGTGTCCAAACAGTCTGAAAGGGGACATGTAGCAGATAAACACGGTGTGTGTGCAGAGCAGAAGTAAACAAGGCCTCATGAGAAATTTCATGTGTGACCAGCGAGTCTTCACACTACAAACCCT
Source organism: Lucifuga dentata (assembly GCA_014773175.1). Lineage (NCBI taxonomy): Eukaryota > Metazoa > Chordata > Actinopteri > Ophidiiformes > Bythitidae > Lucifuga > Lucifuga dentata. The sequence continues at coordinate 21,909 of VXCM01000289.1, forward strand.
TTGAGCTTCACTGCACTCAACAGGATTAGAGAGCAGAATTCCTGAAAGAAATCAAACGGGATTGTTTCTGCAGAAATGAGGCTGTACTTATTTCAGCACAGAAGTCATTGAACACGTAAGGGAAAGAAAAAGCGATGAAGGTAAATGTGATTTTAATGAATTTTCCTACAATTTGATTAGTTGTGGTTTGTCAGAAGAAGGAAAATTAGATTTGTTTGCCAGCAAAAAAAAAAAAAAAAANAAAAAAAAAAAAAAAAAATCAATTCAAAGACAAGATAAAATTAAATATAATTAAGCAGAAAAACTCACCCACTTGCATGTACTGTATATACATCTAAAGCAGAAACATGAAAGAGCCTCATGGAATACTGTCACAACCCTGGCTCAAAGGGAAGGACAAAGAGGGAGACCACATAGGATTTGAACGAGAAAGTAATAATTTATTTTAAACAATATTCAAAATAAAGTATTTATAATGAGAAATGTTGTCATGTGTGCAGTGTTGGATGAGTATAAGGTGTTTGTAGTGTAAAAACAAGAAAAAACTCAAACTCCAAACAGTGGAGGGAGAAAGACAGTATAGCTGTCTCTCAGAGAGACATGAGGAGGGTTAGGGTTAAGGAGGGTTAGGCTTTTCTAGGCCTCCCAAACAGGCAGCCTAGGTGGTCAACTAGCCTGATTACTCCTCCCAACTCTATACCTGGAGGATACCTGCCGAGACAAAAACCGCCAGCAGAGGGAGCACTCACAGGACAGGCCTGGCTCCAAGACCTAATAGGCCTGTCACAATACTCATATGAAACACCTCTAGTCTCAGTTGGAATGATATGGAATTTTGAAGTCCTAAACTCATGTTTTAAAAAACACACACATTACATTACATATAGCTTTAAGTTAAACTCAATTATGTTTACTTAAATTGTAAGCACTTTAATATAAATACATTTAATTCAATTTTAACTTAAATCTGTTTCAAATTAATCTAATTATTTCTAACTTTTGTTTCTTCATTTTATTTAATTTAATTACTACTTACTTTAAGAGGAGAGTCTATCACTAAGTAGACTTTGTGTATTTCATAGAACAGATTACTTCTTCAATTCAGAGCAGATTCATCTGACTAGCTCATAGATTCCCCTACACAAACTCTGTCCAGTATCAACAGAAAAAGTAGCTATTTCTTCATCATTACTTTAAGCTAACATCTGGATGTTGCTGCGGCCCATTTTCAAGATCTTATCTTGCCTGAAAAAGTGTAACTTCTGAAGCTCAAATCATCTGATCTGGCCTTGAAGGAAACAACATAGTGATCTTCATGAACATCATAATTATTTTACTTAAATTCAAATTATTTCCATGATGTGCGTTTAACTGCTTTTGACTGTAAATATTCTCTAACTAAAACTGACCTTTTTTGAAATGTTCCTAAACCATTAACATACTCAAACACAGGGTGGTGCCAGAGAGCCATGAAAAAACAGCTGCACTGTTTAAAGGTGTAGAAGATATTACCGATGGCTAATATAATTTTCCCATCTTTAAATAACATGGCGGGTCTTGACTTGTAATTGTTTTTGGGTTTCCAGAGATGTAGAACATTCTATTTATCAATGTCAGACATCTGTACTTAGAAACAACACAAGATAATAAAATGTGATGACAAAAGAAAGTGGCAAGAATTTATGTAATTTATGTACCAATTATAAGGTTATAAACTCATAGAATTCCCTCTTATTTATCCTTTCACGTGCGTTCTCCTGCTCAGACTGAAGAAGATGATGTACATATTAGTCCATAATGCATCTTTGAAGCAGGACAAGTGGAAACCTAATGGCATTTCAAAGACAAATCATGGAGGCAGGTGATGCTTAATTTGTGAAACTATCTAGTTATTACTGTGCAGATGGCAAGATGCACTTATTTTCCTAATGGCCATGTGAATGCTCCACTTAAAATGATGCACCTACTCTGCACACATTTTCAGGAATATCTTAGTCAAATAAAAGAAGGTCTTTTCAGATTTTAATGAAGGGTACTTCAGCTGCATTCATTGTCTCCTAGAAACGGGCAAAAATTAACTAAATCAAATCTTTTTAATTATTTGTTTGTCTATTTTGTATTTTTTTTTTAATTAATGTGTAATGTGAGGCAAGTGGAATAGGTTCTCTCTCTCTCTCTCTCTCTCTCTCTCTCTCTCTCTCACACACACACACACACACACAATCAGAAATCTTTTATCCATAGTTATATAAATGTCTATATATCATCATATCTATTCTCTAAAACATTATATCTACAACAAGGTCCAAAAATCTGAGACCACATTTAAAATCTGTGATGTTTTCCATGTAAATCTGGAAATAATCAGAAAGTCTGACATTACAAGAAGCTCTTTGGAACATTGTCAAATCATGCTGGGTAACTTGGGTCATCAGGTTTTCCATGCCAGCTTGAGTGCATGCTGTCATTAAAGAAAAAGGGGAGCAAATACTAAGATATTCTGAAATTCATGTACGTTTTTCAGAGTGAATTTTTCACTCAAATTGTGAAGATGATAATATCATTTGTACTGAAAAATCTTGTATTAAATTCAAAAAGAATGCAAAATAGAAGCATTTTCACAGTGGTCTCAGACTTTTGGATCCCACAGTTGTCTCATTAATGTCATTTTTAAAGAACACACACACACACAGACACACACACACACACACACAAACACACACATCTATAGATAAAAATATAAATATCGATAGCAAATTTCTTCTATTCACGTTTCAAAACAACACCATGCAAGTGGCCTTCTCAATAGTTTTTCAAATGTTTTAGATCAAGTTATTTTTTGTTTGTTTTTTTTTTTTTNTTTTTTTTTTTTCTGATGTGATGCTGCTTTTTGCTGTTGTGATATTTGAAGCTTTTGTTCAGCTCCTCTTTGGCCGTGGCTGTCTAACAAACCAAAGTAAAGTATGTTAGCAGTAGTTGTATTGATGATGGTAGTATTTTTCAATGGTGACTGAAGTTGGATGACTTGGACTCAAGCTGAAAAATTTGCTCACTTAAGATTTGATTTGACATACTCAAAAAAACAAAAAAAAAAAAGAGACTTGCAACTCAACATTGAAACCACTGACTTGCGGACTCACTTGGACTTGAGCCTTTGACATTGATAGGTTTGATATCTTCACCATACCCAAAAACTAAAAATATATTATTTTAATAATACAACTAAAAAGTGTGCAGTGAATTATGTAACTCTTCATTTCCAGCAAAACCTTTTATATTTTCACATCATACAGTGCCCTCCACAAACACTGGCAACCTTGGTAAATAAAAGCAAAATGTGCTGTGATTAAAAAAAAAAGTCTTTAGGTTTATGCTTTTGAACTTTAATTCAAAATTTTAACAAAACATAACCTTTAATTGAAATGAAATAATTTAAAGGAAAGAGAAATTCTTATCATGAAACAAATATTTTTCCCACTGGGCCTGGAAGAGGCTATATTAATTCCATGCACAGTAAGGATGATGGTCCCAAAGAATCTCCAAGGATCGCAGCTGGAGAATTGCAGACATTAGTTGGGTCTCAGGGTCAGAAAGTCTTCAAAACTACAATCAGATGCCACCAGGCCAATCGGGGAAAATATTTGGCCTTTCAATTATTTTACTTTAATTTAAGGTTCTATTTTTGTTAATATTTTGAATGAAAGATCAAGAGGATAAACAAAAAAGACATTTTTTCACAGCTCATTTTGCTTTTATTTACCAAGGTTGGCAACATTTGTGGAGGGCACTGTATCTTTAATAACCTTTCATATTAACTATTTGATTAATCTGTGTAAATTGATCACACTAATTACTGGCATTAAATTTTGTATTGGGCACATTATGACTTCTTTAGCTTTCAAAACACTAAGTTTAGTATTTGTGACTTGTCTTTTTTGACTTGGGACTTTTAGTGACAAGGCTTGAGGCTTACTTGTGACTTGCAAAACAATGACATGGGCCTACATCTGCTATTTCTCCCTTGCATTCAAAATCATCATATATACATAGATGTGACAAAATATCAGACAGAGAGAGGTAAGAGAGGGAGATGCAGTACCTCTAAAGATGAGGAGGGGGGCAGTATTACTGCTTGTGCTGGCTCTCACTCAGTGGAATGACTGGCCTTATGCACTTCGCATTTCCTTCAGGATGCTCCACCAAATATGCCATGAAATAGTCTGGGATTGGACATCTTTGTACTTTAACTGTCACCATTTCAACTCTCAACCATGCCAGGCAATGACTGACAGTATATACAGTGGACTGGGTGGTATGCGCTCATAGAAAATGAGCAGCCTGTATAGAGTTTTAATCCTCTTTAAGACTCCTATCCATCTTTAAATTAATATCTAGAGGCCATATATCCCTCTGCATGAGTTTGTGCTCTATATAACTCACTTCTCTAGCAAACTGATCAAATTATCCACTGGAAAATAAGATTAATAGTAACGCTGTGAAACATGCTTGATGTCAATTTTGGAAGATTCCACTGATACACTTATTTCACTATGAAGCCAGTTCAGGGACAAACAGCATGAAGTACTATGTTGTAGATTAATTAAAGGTCAACATGCATTTAAATTAAGAAAGATGCTATCCATGAAGTGCACAGTCTCTGGGAAACCAATAATGCTCATTACATGCATTTAAATGGGTCTGTCTTAATTACTAATCAGCCCGTACCATTAGAGATGGAAATTAGAAATACAAAACAGACCCCTGGGCATCATTCAGTCAGAATATATTCCAATTTTTTTTTCTATGTGGATACAATTTGAAAATGAAAACCTGTAGCAACCTTTAAAACGCTGTCAAATCTGTAATAATATTTCATAGACAGAAGTTTGACTTCCTGTATTTTGGCTAAAATCTCCAGAACTATAGAACACTAAAGGACAGTGTTGTGTGAATATAACAGGGTGGTGTGATATATTTTGGCTGCTAAAAAAAAAACAAAACCATACTGCTTATTTTGCCCCAGTCAGAATATTGGCTAGACCCTTCAGTGATTCTTTCTTCAGTGATTCCCGCCCACCTCTCTGGCAGCTTACCGATTTACATTTGAGCATAATGCAAGCATTAGAGGAGGCACAAGGCAGCCCTGATAAGTTACAAAGTGCTCCAGGGGTAAACCTCGTAAGAGAGGGTTTGGAGTTATTTACAGCGTTCAAATCCTTCAAAAATTCATGTCTGGGGGATGAGATTGGTTTTGCAGTCGATGCTTTGCACACAAAGCAAACACAATGCATATAGAGGGTGTTTAGCTGTAAATGACCAGATGACATTAATTCTAATTGACTGATCTCATCCCATGCTTAGGACAAGTGTGTGTGATACTGCTCAGGACACAAAGCATAATGTTACATACAAAGCACCAAAACACAAACACTCAGATTGGTCTTAAAAGAGAAGAAGAAGAAGAAGAAGAAGAAGAAGAAGAAGAAGAAGAAGAAGAAGAAGAAGAAGAAGAAACAGTAAAAATGATTCTTAAATGCAATTTAATTTTCAATGAAGCAATACTTAAGTTGTGTGGCATTTTCTATTCAAAGATATGTTTTGATTGTCCAATTCTCATAATAAGATGCTCAAAAATTGCAAAGCCATTACAAAGGAGGTTAAAGGCAAATGGAATTCCTTCTTATCAGAGCTGCTTGCTGTACAGTTGTTCCATTTGAAATTCATTTAATTGCAAATAGAAAAGAAGAGAGAGAAAGCCAACAATACGAGAGGCTGAAGCATTTTTCTCATCTGCTCTTAGTGAGCTCATTCAAATCTAAGCAGGCAGACAATGAAGGAAAGGAATCGTGTTCTGAATAGCCTCTCTCTCTTCTTTTCATTCACAGGCCAATCCAAGGCCTTCTTCCTTTTCTCTGCTGTTAGAGGGCGGGCTTTCTACTCTCAACTCAAACTTCCTTGCCACTGTAAAACAACACGTTTGCCTGATAGCGTGGCAGCAGCAGACATGTTGGTACTATTCATTGTGTCACTTTGAGAGACCTGTGTGGCACTCTGGGTCTTTTGTAAAATTAACAGTGTTGTCTGTATCAATCTTCATGACACACTTAGAATCCACGTCATGCCGTGACACTTTCATGGGACTGTTCACGGGACACCTCTCCACACTTCTACCAAACTCTGCAAGGCCCTTCCTCTAAAGCCACAGCCAGACCTTGACCTGAGCTGCCTCTCCCCACTCCTTCCACTTGGTGGGTGNGGTCTGGGGTTTGAAGCCTGCGCCTTTGTGGGGCAAGCCGGGAGAAAACACCACCGGCAGATATGCTGACAGTCTCACAGGAGCAAGAGACGAAGTTGAAGGAAGAAAAGTGCACCCTTCAAACTTTCCAGTGCAGCTAGGAATTCTATTTTTCTCAACAAAGATTTATACATATTTATACAAGCCCAAATACTGATAGGAAGGTGGTAGAAAAAATCTTGGAATTGCAGAGGTAAACTATATGTAAATGCCATAAAGTAATAGACTTGTAGTGCAAATCACACCATTTTATCTTTAATTTTGCTTTCGTACCCTCCCTGCTCCCCCCATCCTCTTTCCTCTGGCTTAAAGGTGCATCAGAGATATGCATTTAAGCATATTCAGAACACGGGGCGTGAAATTAAATGTGTGGCAGAGTGAGAAAAATATACAGACGCTGGAGATGCCTTAAAAATAGTCATTTATGCAGATGGAGAAGAGTGAAATCATTTGCAATGGGATGACCCTCTCTCCAAGCATTTTTCCCCTCACTGTTCTTCCCTAATCTTGCACTGTATCTTCATTTTTCATTGAACTCGCCAGTTTGCTGCTAAGCAGCCTTGTAGATAAGGCAAAGTGCTAAAAGGAGACGACAGAAGGAGCTCAGTGGGCCCGTTTCTATTGCACTTTCACCCAAGGCAATGGGCAGAATTTAACGGATTCCTTCCAACATATGTTTTTGCCAGATAAGTAAACAGTGTGTGTCGGAAATGAAAAAAAAGCATTTGCAATTTAATGACATTACAGCTCCCAGCTTAGCCCGCCGTGCTGCGAGGCGAGGAGCAGAGAAAGGAGAGAACGGAAGAATGGAACTGGGTGTCATCAATGTTTTTTTTTTTCTTTTGCCTTGCAAGAAGCAGCACTGAATTCTTCTTANACTGGGTGTCATCAATGTTTTTTTTTTTCTTTTGCCTTGCAAGAAGCAGCACTGAATTCTTCTTATTCTTTTTAAACCCCTTCCCTTCTCCATCCCTCCCTGCTATTTTGTTCTCTTGCCCATAGTTTCCTTGCTTTTGTCAGGATGAAATTATCTATTATTTTATTCAGAAAACTTGCCATCTCCTGCTATTCCACCCTCTCCAACATCTGATTTCCTCAGATTTTCTGAGCTAAAACACATCTCTCTCTCTCTCTCTCTCTCTCTCTCTCTCTCTATCTCTCTCATGCTGTCCCTCCCTCCTTACTCTTCTTTGTCTGACTTCATCAAAGTGAAATAGATGCTTGGCTCAATAAATAAGAGCAAGACTCTGCGTTGTCATAACATTCAGACCTAATTTGAGGACCACACGTAAGTGATGAGTTGGAGAGAGAATAACCTCACAGTCTATATTTCAGAGGCAGAAAACGATCCATCCATCCCCCTGTGAAAGTCACTGATTTTCCTCTTTTCTCCCTGCTGGCTGTCAGGCAGCTGCCTTATTATAGAAGGCTAATTGTGCAGGAAAGCAGATTATGAGAGTAGTAGGATGTACTCCTTGACCATGTGTTAATGTGATGACAAGTTTGGGGACCCTCAAAGCAAAAGGCGTTGCACGCCAGGGCACTTTTGGCACTGGCTATAATCTGCCTTCGGTATTAACTCAGCAAACCAGCTTGTTTGAGTGTGGATGAATCACTCGCTCATTATTTTTACAAGAAAGCTTTATTTTCAAGGCACTTTCCCAGTGTTGATCTCTCATTAACCATGCAATGTAAATGTACTGGCAATCCCTGTGTAAGGGATACGTCACCCCAGGGCCCAGGCTTGCAGAAGCATGTAAAGGGCAGGAAATTTGGGTCAGTTGCCTTCGCCAAAACTTGAATTTCAGGTTTTGCTTAAAGCCCCCCAATCAGCTTTTCTCTTTTAATGTGTTTTGTTTGGTGATGTTATGTTTTAAATGTCAGCCCTGAAGCCGTCCAGCAATTTAAGCGACACAAAAAGCCCCGTCTCAGTATCACTTCCAAGTGTTAATGTTACCTCTGTAATCGCTGCTGGCTGCAATGTTACACACACTCCATTCACTCACACTCTTTTATCACCTTTGAGTGTATTGACTGTAGAGGGAATAGGTTAGATAGGGTCAAAATGAGGTGATAAAATTACAGGACAAATAGAAATTACTCATTCACTATGCTGAATATGGGGTTATTAGCTGTTTACTATTAAAATCTCTATTTGATCTGACATATGACACTGGATGAATTAGCTGTCAAGATGTATTGTGCATCAAATTAAGGAGAAAATATTTCAACTTGTTTACTTGTTTGTCGCATAGAAACATCCAACAATTTGTGGTTCTCAAACATGTGTCTTCCTGACAAGATACGGTTATATATGTGGTATGAGAAATAGATGATTTTGCCATTTTTGGCTACACTGAACACTTGGAAAGGTGAATGACGCAACAGGAAAATGAACCTGACAGCACCAGGCATGGGCTCGGCATTTCTTTAGTGCCCTACATACATAAATCTCTTATTATTGCACTGCTTTAGCTATAGATATTTTTACACCTGTCTGCCCTAATATCAAAGTGCAGAGGTTTGCCTTTGGAGACTCAAGTTCATTTGTGTCTCCTGTAAGCGTTTGTATTGGTGAGGAAAATGTGAGGGCTGTGTTCCACCTGACCCATTTTACATTTCAGTTCCAGACATTTCCTTAGGTTCTGCCTTCCATAGATACCACACACTAACTTTTAAGTGCTATTGTAACTTATGAACAGGTATATGCTTGGCAGAAGAGAATGCTCAATATGACTGTGTATGTTATGTATGCACCGCAAAGAAATTAGTTTGATGGAGGATCTTACACCAGCTCAAAAGAGAAAAAGAGAGAGAAGGAATGACTTCAGCAGTTCCTGGCCTTGTAGCATTTTCGTTAGCGGTGGTGAAAGTGAAGGACAGACTTTTATTGCTTTCCATGTTTTTCATTCTTTTATAGATCGCTTTCTTTCCACATACTTGCAAACAAAGCCTAGTCAAATCCTATGTTCAAAAGCCATTACTTTTCAAAGTAAGTATTTTGTGGTAACAAAGAACATGGAAAATTACTTCAACTCAATATGACTATCTAGCCTAAGTGTGATTATGTGGCTAAAGAGAATGGGGTGTCTGAAACAGCTCTGCATGTGATGTCTAGGGGGACCATTTATAATAGATTTGTTCTGAGGACCCTGACATTACTTCGCAATTAAGGTATGAAGTCATGCTTCTTAATCAGTATAACAAATGGAATATTTCACAAACCAAACAGGTGTTGAGATTAAAGGTGTATTTTGTGCTGGATTTTCTGCTGAATATGATAGGTTGCCCCACAAATGATTGCTTTACTGGTCACAATGGTACGGTATACTCAGATTCTTTATATCGTCATTATTGTGCATCTGTATGGTTGTTCTAGTTCATTTTACCATGGTTGAGATCAGTGTCAGAAGCATCTAACATCAAGGACACTATGCCATAACAGCTATAACTAGATATGTATATATAATTCACCTTTAGAAATTTGAGCTGGAGAATCTCTCCATGCTGCCCTCCACTGATAGTCAAAATCCAAGTTTCCATCCATTTCTCTAGATTCAAACATTCCAGTAAGGAAAGATTAGCTATGGAGCATATCATTTGGCAGTGATCTATTTTACCACTATTAATTACAACAAGTCTGCCGAATTGGTGCAAAACCATGATATCACAATGCAGGGTGTGAATCCAGAATCATGCTTCACACACCATAATCCTGTTAAAATGTAATAAATAATCCATGTGAATTAATACTGGCAAAATTTCATTTAAATAAGTTCTTGGAAAACTGAGAGAGAGAGAGAGAGAGAGAGAGAGAGAGAGAGAATTGCTGGCAGTACATCTGTGTGGTTGTGTATGTGTCTGTCCTTTTCATTAAAGGTGCAATCTAAGAGCCTCCCAGATCTTTGTTGTAATAACTGGGAAAAATAATCTCGTTTATTGATAGGCACATGTAGCAGAGAGTATGCCAAGTGACAGGTACTTATCTTACTCCTGTGAGTCCTATGTTACAGAAAGATATAATTCTTTGTGACTGCTCCTCAGGGCATCAGCTCTTCAACTTCATTATTTCTACTTATGATAGATACATTTTTCCTTCAAAACCTGAGAATTAATACTAGAGCCAGCAATCTCTGCCAGCGGTCATTTGGAAAAGGAACAAAAAATGGAATGTCAGTTTGGAGAACATTTTTTAAGACTGTGCACATTATTCTAATTTACTGATGGATTTATAATATAACCTTGCATTTCCTGTTTTGGATTATTAACTTAATATTTTAAATGACTGCCTACCAGGAATAGAATCCTTTGAGAAAGCCTTATCTTGTCAAATGTTTCAATTGTGTCACTTTCTTCACTTTATTTATATTTGTACTTGAATATACCATCCCCATATTAAATTGTATATTTTGAAACCAGCCCTTTATAATGTCTGAACTTGTGAGATTTTGCTCATTCTTATTACTGTAAATGAACCTTAAGTATTTAGTGCAGTAAGTTGTTTTAGACAGCAGTGGGAGCTTTAGAGTCAGCCTGCTGGGAGTATCCATTTCCCACATTTATGTATTTCTGTTTTAAAACAGAAATACATAAATGACACCTGAAAAGACCTCAAAAATCTAAATGTCAATATTCTCCAGCATGCTGCAGGGCCCACATCCAGCTGTGGGCTCCTTGAATCATTCAGGGTTTCCCCCTGTAGCTTCAACTACATAGCACCACTGATTATACAAGGAGAAGGTTAAATTCTCATTGAGAAAATCTTGGGATATATGTTGTCATGGATAGCATGGTTTTTGAAGTGAAAAGACATCTGGCCGTCTAGGTTAATGCTTGGATAAATTTGGCTGAAAAGTTAGTTTTTAGACAGCTAAGTTACATGATGGCTATATTTAAGGGGACTGATAAATATCAAACTATACACTCAGTGACCAGAAAAATAGAAACATCACCTGTTCATTGTACTACAATCCAGTACAACAGTGCTGTAATAAAGACTAACTTAATGAAACTAATAACTGTTAGTTGTTATTGACATTGTGCCAGGGAGGTGTTGATTCTGTTCTGCATTATATTGAAAATACTAGTGTCATCTCATCTGCAACAGTGAAAAGACAACTCCAGGATGCTGGCCGATACTGACTATCTGAAACAGGCAAAAATAAAAATAAATTTAATTAATTAATTAATTAATTAATTAAGTTGGGCGAAAGAACGCAGAAAGTGGACGGTTGATGACTTTTCTTTTAATTTGCCAGTTTCAGTTTCAGATATGGATTTTTCTGTGTAACTCTGCCTTTAAAGGACAATACCAGCCATTTTTCATGTTTGAGCCTAATATATTAAATTTTCATACATATTACATTACTGACAACCATTTCCCAAAGAATAAAACCGTATTTCAGCCTTTCCTGATATTTTGCAAAATCTCTTAATCTTTCAAAATCAAATATTAAAGTGATACACCCACCTTAAAAATCAATGTTTCGCCTGCTAATAGTTACGCAGCCTTATGAAGTCATGGTCATTTAAACTTTTCAATAAACGCAGGTCTTCTTTTGGAACTATATTCCCCTGTGGAGACATACATTCACTCCACACTTTTGGTGCTTAAATGCTAAAATTATGTAACTTCGAAAAAAATCTGAATATATGTCTGGATAAATCTGAAAATACACATCTTGTTCGTGCTGATGTATTACCTATCCCAAGAATGTTTCAAGTATCAACAAGTTGATTTTAATAACATACCAGAATGAACTGAAACCAATGGCAGTCTGGAAGGTAAGGAAAAAAAAATTTAATCTACTGTTCCAGTATTATGCTTTGGGAAATGATTGTCAGTAATGTTACGTGTATGAAAACTGAATATATAGGTTCAAACATGCAAAATGGCCGGTATGGTCCTTTAAGGCCAGTATCCTGGAGCCGTCTTTCCAGTGTTGCAGATGACATGCATATTTGGCATGTACTATAAAGAAGCAGCCAGCCAAGGCCCTGTAAGGCATTTGTTTCTCAAACCCACTCAGATGTATTTAACCTCTTTAGAAATTGTGCATCTGGGCCTTTCGCTTCTTTTCCTGTCCTGGTTACTTCCAATTTGACTTTTCTCTCAAGACAGTGCTAGACACTTTGATGTGAAATCTTCATTTTCTTGGCAATCTGACATATAACCTTCATTTCTCAAAACAACAACAGACTGGCATGCTTTTTGAGAAAGCAGTTTTGTTTTGACCAGTTTTGAACCTAGAGTTGAATTTTAGGTATATGGCACTAACTTGAAACCCAAGCAAAGACAATTTACCTGCTTATTTGAACAGAATAATGTTCAAATAAGCAGGTTTCAGGTGTGTTAAAGGTGCCTTTAATCATCAATTAGTATTTAAACATGATTAATTAAGTTAAATTAAGAGTTAGGAGAGGAATGGCTACTGAAAATGGGGCTTTGAATAAATAATTATAAATCAGCCATTTCCAGCAGCAATACACATTTCCATCATTATTAATGTCTTGACTATATATGTGTATATCAATTTAATGCCACCTTGATAAAAAAAAGTATTAATTTCTTTCTAAAACATGAAAATTTCTGGGTGATTTCAAACTTTTGAACATGCTTATAACTACTGTTGATCATTATAATAGATTAAATGGTTATATGTCATCTAGTCAGTGTTGTCATGTGGAGGAAGGTTTGAACAATTCGAAGGGCCTGTGACTGGCAACAGCCTGTGACCCATCAAACAATATAGGGATGTGGAGCAGTTATCTTTTCAAGGAGTCCAGAATCTCTGATG
>VXCM01000289.1:40000-63911 GCA_014773175.1 Lucifuga dentata
ATGTTCTTTTTGAAGTCCAAAGTGGGCCTATCATAATGCCGCAGCATATGCAGGATACGGTTCAAGCTGAGGTTTTCCCATCCCGGGGAGCAGGATGTAGGCTAAGGGGGGCTGAAGTCCTGCTGAGGGCCAGGCCGTACAGTTACAAGGGATCATGTAGCCTGGATTTCCCGGTGATGGATGTGAGTGAGTGTGGGCGTGCGTCCCGCTACCTACACTGCCAGTCCCGGTGAAAGCCGTTGCACCTCCCGGTGGGTAGCCAAGAGGAGATGCGTACGGAAACGAAGGTGGGGAAAGCTCAGTCATCTTGGATCCCAGGTCGAAAAAGGAATATGGGTTTGTGGACATGGCTGGGTTGAAGAAAACTCTCGCTGCTGCCGCCGCTGCAGCCGCCGCAGCCTTGTCATGATTCCCACTGATAGACTCGGAAAGCGCTCCACCGGAAAGCCCGTTAACTTTGAGCGCGTCGTGCTCTCCAAGATTGTAGGGCATGGGGAATGAAAACTTGTCTTTCTTCATCAGAGTCTTGGGCTTCCGTCTCGGTCTGTATTTATAGTCTGGGTGTTCCTTCATATGCATTGCTCTCAGTCGTTTAGCTTCGTCGATGAATGGCCTTTTCTCGGATTCGGTGAGAAGTTTCCACTCCGCTCCTAATCTTTTGCTGATCTCGGAGTTGTGCATTTTGGGGTTCTCCTGAGCCATTTTTCTTCTCTGGGCTCTGGACCAAACCATGAAAGCGTTCATCGGGCGTTTAACGTGATCCATTGGTTTAGACATGTTAGCACAAACTTTTTCTCTGGAAAAAAATATAACACAGGCAAAGTATAAATAACTTGTAGAAACGGTGCAAAGTCACAAAATTTACCATTAAATTTAACTATACAGTTCATTGACATATCAGATTTGTTCATGGTACTTACTAAGACTTCCAAAATTCCATCCCACCGTTGATTATCTTCAGAAAAAGCTTAAAGTCAGAGTCCTTATGAGTGCAGAATTTAAGTTTTCTGAATCACGTTTTCATCCATCAGTGATGCGCATGGAGCAAAGAGGAGAGAAAAGCGGTCTTATTCGTCCTTCTGTCTCCTGTGACTGTCAACCAACACTCAGCAGCAGCGTTTACGCAAGTGAATGATAACTCCTGCCTGCCCCTTGTGAAATACACCACTCTGAGGCAGGTAGTGAAAGTGCCACCGACGCATGCGCATTACGGCCGAATCGCATCTTAGAATCCCACAGCGAGTTTAAGAGAGTAACGCGTCGTGTTACAGATCTTCATCTGTCAGGTATTTAATGTCAACCCTCGTTGCTGTTCGGACCTATAATCTCCATATTTTGTTTCAATCTAACAACTAATAATTAACCATCATTAAAGTCATTAACGTCTTCAGCATATTAAGAGCCTGCATCTTACTGACAGGCTGACACTTGAGGTGAACGTGAACGCAGCGCACAGGTGAATATCACGGAAGTTGAACTTGCATTTACTACAGATAATAAAAATCACGCATGTGGTCTCTCTTATTAGATTACCGTAACATGTTTGACCATCTCTTCATCGTCTGTCACGCACCTATTACTTTTCTTTTTCATCGTCTGCTTCTTTCCATCCCCATGGGTGGAAAATGTCTTGTCCATAGACAACAGGCAGGAAGGTAAAGAATGTCTCATTTAATTTTCTGATATTGTGCATTTGTCGTAAATACACAAACGCAGGGGAGGGCTGAAGTGTTTCTAATCGCGCTTGGTAGAAATTAATTACTTTCCTGAAATCCCCTTTTTCACTTTCACTTCAAAGGACTTTCCCAAGGGCAGCGAATCGACAACTGAAATTAGGTTGTCGAATATTCAACTAAGCAATTACAGTTATCTGGAAGACTTGTTGAATAAACTGTACTTTAAGTGGTTTGTTCCCGCACCTTTTCTGTTTTACATACTTATATATTTAGAAAAAAAAAAAAGAAAAAGAAAAAGAGAAGGACTGTATCAAACAATATTATAAATGAGGAATTAGGCTGCAGGTCGAGAGCTTAAATTAGGATATAAATGAATGTCAAATTCAATTCACTGTTGTTCTTTTTTAACGGTTTAGCCTAATACAGTGTCACTTTCCTCCTCCTTTTAATATTATTATTATTATTATTATTATTATTATCATTATTATTATTATTATTATTATTATTATTATTAGTCGGCAGATTATTGAGAGGGAAAAGTTTGGTACTGAACCTTTCCAGAGCGCCTTAAATGACATTTTTGCATATTCATTCTGAGATTGACTGAATTTCGGTCCACGGGAGGCAGATCCGTGTTTGTGTCATTGTACCGGAGAAAAGCCCACTCGGGGATCGTTTCTTTGTAAATCTGATGACAAGGTGGAGATGATCCGCGCTAACAGAACCAGATGAGAGACAAACCTGAATCGCAGCATCTCTCAACACTGTGCGAATCTTTTGTCGGGCTGTCATTCACCTCCACGACTTTCCTGCAATAAAACGCTGCACTCACAGGCCTCTTATGATATAAACGGGCAAAATTACTATGAATTATATGAATAAGTTACTGTGGAAAGTTCTTATCGGGAGCTGACAGCTATAGAAGTCTGCACTGAGCGCACACAGCCATATGTTTTCCACATCCCTTAGTTGCCTATCTGGAGATTTCATAATTTTAATTTCTCCCTGGATTTTTTTTTTTTTTTTTTTTTCCAATACATGTTTGACAAAGTGGAAAGCTCCTTGTTTTCTGGTCTGTTTTTATGGCATGAGTTGGAGGTTTTTAGATGATGACTGAGGCCTAGTTAAGCCTATTTTAACAATCTCTTGGCATGTAAAACTCATCTGAATGTGAAAATTCACTAGTTATATTTAATGACATTTTTAATATTTTGCAGACTGAGAAAACAGTCATTTAATTTAAATCTGATAAAAAATAAATAAAATCAATGACACTCCTGCTGTGTTTTCCTTCTTTACCTCTGCCTGTCCTAGAAATAACACTTAAATAATTCAAGATGAGTTAGTGAGAGTATAGGAGAATTACCTGCCGATAAAACCTGGGTCCAGCCTCTGAGACGGAGCCAGCACTCCCACCTCACAGCACACTGGTGATAAGACTGAATAGAAAAATATCATGCAAATAGAAGGCAGACAGCAGCAACAACAAGCCCATGGGGACATTTTCCTATATACCCAGAGAGATCGCACACAGTTCACTGTAAAGTGCTAAAGCCATCACTCTGAAATGGAAGCCCCAGGAGGTGCAAGAATCTTCAAGATAGCACAAACTGGTTATTCTGCTCAACACTTCACTAACTCCAGGAGAAAGCACAAGAAATTATTAAGTTGATGAGGATCCGTGGATAATCCCAGTTTGCCTAAAAAGCCTTCATTTATGAAGAATATTTGTGTACATTCTCTCCTCCATACCTGGGGCTGTTGGAGGAGTTATCAAAGGTTTATTCATGTCAACAGAACACAAGTTGGCCTTTTGCTATCTGATGGCTTTTCTTGTGATCATGGGTAAACAACAGTCCCCACAGTGAGTGGAGAGTATTTACTGCAACATGAAAGTTTGTTCATTTTCGGGGAGGTCTGAAGAAAAGCAAAGGGAGGGATCCTGATTGTGTACCTGATGTGGTTCTTTCTGCTTGTCTGATCACAGCTCTCCCATCCTCAGCTTGTGGATCTTCCCCTTCCTTTTCTGTTAAACTACAGGCCGGGCCACGAGAGACAGAGAAAAGCCAAGGTAGCCTTCTGATTCTCATCTGTGCTTTCATGATTTTCATCAGTCTAATTGTCTGTTCCAGCAGCTCCAGTTTTTTTGTTTTGTTTTGTTTTTTTCCATGTGATTTTCAAATTAAGGATTTACACTGTAGATAAACAGCTCAAATCTAAACCATAACATCACATTTATAAATTAAAAGCATGCTTAATGCTATATTACTGAATTTAAGGAGGGATAAATATATTATTTTAAACATAATTTCATTTAACTGTTTACATCATGTAGCTCAGATTTATTAATCAGTCCCACAAATAAATTGCAATTGCAAAAGATTAAGACAAGTGTATCTTATATCAAAGAAATATGGATTTATGGATTTAAAAAAAAAAGGAAACAAAATACCACTTAAATTCCTTTTCCATTAAGGAAAACATGGTAAGTATACGGTAGGACAAAAGTATTCTCTGCATGATCTGGAGAGTATGGAAAGTCAATTTGTCACTATCACATGCCATTAGCTACTGAATCTTATCTTAAGTGAGCCTTTGATATAGGGCTAATGACAAACAGTTTAGTGCTGTAAAGGATTCAATTGATTACTATTTAAAGATGGTTGCATTCAGATTACAAGTCATTCTGTCTAATGATGTTTCTTTATAGTTTTTACAATATGTAGAAAATATGCTTAAGAGCAGGACAACATAATGATAGGATTGGTAAACAGACAATGCAGACTTCAGCATCACCTCAAATGAGTCACACAGACTGTCTGAATAAGTGCATAATTAATGTGAATAAAGTTAATATTTTGTTGTGACCTATTTTGAATGTTGTGTTCTCAAAATATATTCAATATGTGCCAAATTAGTTGTGCATGTCTTTAATCATTCTAATTATACAGTCATTATTGCTCCTTAGGGCAGACTTTCGTGTCTTTGTCTCAGTGGGAATTATTTTGGTGACGGACCAAAATGTTTACTCAACCACAACCTAAATATTACGCATATCAAGAGGAACTGAGAAATAATCCCCTCATAGAGCAAAGTATTAACTTAATCACATTAGTGAAAACACTATTGATAGTGGTCATGATCCCGAGTGAAGGAATCACAACAAAATAGTCATACAAGATAGAACACACTGCAGACTGGAGACCCTGAGGATTGTGCATGTGTGTGTGTGTGTGTGTGTGTGTGTGTGTGTGTNGGGGGGGGGGTTTGTCAGTTCAATCTTCAAGCACATGAATTGGCAGATACAACAAACTTTGAAAGCACATTATGGAAGGAGAATGGCTGCACAGAAGAATGTGGAGTCCACGAGCTTGATAAGGCCTTCATCTTTAAACCACCGCTTGTCAAAGTATTATATGTAATCTCACACTGCAGAATATCTCCACACCCTGAGGGCCAAACAAAATAACAACGGCAGTCAAACCAACTTCCTGGATCATTAAAAAACGGTCTATCCTTTGTGAAAAGTCAGATTTGTGAACTCTGATTGCTGCTACCACCCACAGGGTGTGTGTGTGTGTTTAGCTTAAAACCTTCCACTTGTTCTCCATCGCTGAACCCTGTGGTTCAAATCCAAAGATGCTTGTTTTCCTCCAGGCACTGAGATGACTTTTCCCATGATAGACTATTTTCAACCATTTAGCGGATACATTATCGCTGGCCTTTTTTCCTCATTATATGCCCCTTATCAGCACAGCATCACTGCAAAGCCCCAAATAGAGAGTTGTAATTACCCAGACTGCCACCTGATAGCAGCCCCTTCTATCAGCTTTATCACTGCAGGTCCTGCAAACTCATCACAGGACAGAGGGAAGAAAAGGCGTGCTTGTGGCACAGCCCACCACAGATAGCTCATCTCTCAGATACATTTATAGTTCCAGTTGGGATCAGAGAAAACTGATGCACCAAAGCAATTTTTATCCACCCCTTTCCTTCAACCCCACAAAGACTGCTCTCTCTCAGTCCCCTACTGGTCTCTCTCTCTTTATGTGGAAGCTGAATTGAGCGAACAAAAGTGATCCAATCTCCTTGAACCCGTGGCAGCGCAGTAACGTGCTGTTTGAGCCTTCATAGTGTGCCATCGTCCTTCAGTAAAAAATAAAAAAATAAAAAAATCAGAGGGTGCCTTGTTCATCTTTAACGTTGTACAAAAGTTCAAAGCTTGTGTACCTCTGTATAAAAATTGACAGTACAGTGCATCCAGCTTCTTAACCATCGCTGATCTTTGCAAGCTTTCTTGATGTTGTGAATAGGAAATGACAAGATGAATCTATGGATTTGTGTTCATCTGAATGAAATGAACAGGAGATCACTTTAAAATTAAAGATTAAAGGCCAAGATGAAATGAATGAAAACTAAGATATACTGTATGTGTGATCAAAACGCAACACTCCTCACAGTTTCGCAAGTCACATATTGAACATGGACTAAATTATTGTCGAGTGAACCAGCTTGTCTTAGAAGGGACGTTGTGGGAAAATTACAAAACAGAAAACACAAAGCACATCATTTAATTACAGTTGTGAGGAAAAACACATTTGCCAACATTCAAAAGTGTCTTATTAAAGTGTTAGAATGTTTAAAATACAGCAGCTTCTTTAATAATAACCAGTATTATGCCAGGCAGTTATTTGCATTTTTACCTCAGTCAAAGGTTATGTTTTCACCTTTTTTTTTTTTTTTTTTTTTNTTTTTTTTTTTTTTTTTTTGTAGGATTACTCAAAAAGTTCTGAACTGATTTTGAAGAACTTGGTGGAAGGGAGGGTATAGCCTAGGGAGAATCTGTTAAATTTAGGTGTGAATCCGATTCCAGAGGCAGATCCAGGAATTTTTTTCAATGATTCCTTAACATTGTGAGATAAGGCATTTGTCCACATTCCACACACATTCACATTCCACAGACATTTTTGTCGATTTCTACAAAAGCATTACACCAAACTCAATGAAAAAAAATTAGGCGTATTTCTCCAATGATAGATTATCATTAGGTGCAATTTTGTCTGGATTCAGATAAATTTTAAAAACTAGTATTTCTTATGACAAATAAATTAGTTGTCTGTTTTTTTCTAGGATTGTATATTATTAGAACAAAATAAACTTAGTCTGGGTTCAGGTTGTTCGGCCTCTGTGGAGTTATGTACTCTGAGTTACCTTCAAGTTGTTACTGATTTCTGTCATTATTATCACTATTTTTTTATTTACCTACTAATATTTTAGCAGGGAGAGATCCAGAAAATGAACACATTCATGTGTAAAACAAATTCTCAAAAACAAAAAAAAATTCTCTCCATTTTTATTAACCATGTATATATTCAAGTGAATGCATGTTTGCATTTGGATGACACATTCACAACTCTGCATCTCTTCCTGTCATGTATTGTGGATGTGGCCATGCTCTTCTCTATCAGTTGTAACAATAAAAGAGCTTTTGTATGTCTACTCATCATTATGTCAAAGAAACAGACTGCGAGACTGTGACCTCTATCAAATGGGGAAATTGTAAGGATGCTTTGGAAGTCTATGGTTCCCATGGCCTAGGTGCCTTCTGACAGAGGCACACTAACACAGCCTGAAAGGGGAAATCAATCTTATTTGAGGAGATTAAGTGACCAAGATAATAACCATGTCATTGAGAGAAAAAAAGCTCCCACTTTTCAAAAGAGTGAAATACGCGAGTTCCTGCAGATGGCTCATTGTTACAGCTGAGTGTCACATCTCTCTAGGTAAACCCTTTATAGGAGTGTTGTCTGACATACCTCAGGGACAAAACGTAGCCATTCCAACAGCTGGAGTAAGAGATCATTACACCAGATGCATAACACCAGAAAAGATTTGTGATGTTAGCAGTACATTTCGCAGTTTATGTCTAAACTCACGGGGGTATGTGAATGTGCACACGTGCGTAAGAGTTTCTCCTAAGCATTGGCTTGAATGACAAAGTGATCAATGGGAGGGCAAGTGTCCTGTCAGCATGTCCTGTTCGGGGGGGGCANGAATGACAAAGTGATCAATGGGAGGGCAAGTGTCCTGTCAGCATGTCCTGTTCGGGGGGGGCAGTGACAGCAGCTGTCTCAGGTGATCTCATTATTTGATGGACACAGCAGCGGAGAGATAGCATTCATACCAGCCTCTTCATGTTGATGCTTAATCAGGCCATTACTCATGCAGAGCACCTGAGGCACTTATGGGAAATATTGATCATATTTTGACAGAGTATTCTCTCCTCTCCATAATCAGCAATACATTATCTCCACAACACTGATACTGCACACAGCGCACACAACAGCATCATTAGATGCCGTTGCGGGGGGGGGGNGGGGGGGGGGGGGGGGGGTTACACTTATCAGCATTCCAAAGGAGGCAGACTGTTAAGATGTTTGCCTAATGATTGAAATAATCTGTTTATTTTCCGTGTTTATCTATGCAGGCTGTGAGGGGACGGAACAGGGATTTTACAAATCAAAGACTTCAAAGTGTTAATCGGGTGCGTCAAGATTAATGAAGGACTATTATGCACACTTCTCTTGGTTTTCACCAGTGTAGTTTTTAATGTTTGGCAAAAGTCAATACCCCATACAGATCTACACCCTGAATAGATGGTTAAACCAAAGCCCAGAACCCTCTTGGAGTCAAATCATCATCCCATGGGAATTTGGCTAAAGATGCTTTGACATGCCCAGAGAGGCAGAGCTCCGCCAGGGCCCCAAGGGCTGTTAGCACTTGGCAGTACAAGCCAAAAGCATCTTCTTGATCCAAATTAAGCCTTGCCAAGGGTCAAGTGAAATCAATATGTTAATGCATAAATTGTCCCCTGTGATAATTACTAAGAGGAACAGTAATTACAAAAGACATTAATTTACTTCTTAGATTTTGTGCCAGTGGAGGGTTTCACACAGTCTTGATTCATCTAGAGGACAATCGACAGAGGAAGCATCCCCTTTTTTAAAGCATCGGTCGATTCTTTTAAGGAACAGTAGGTGCACACAAGCTCTCGGTCAAAGCACTTTTGGATACGCTACAAGATTGTTTGAAGGTTTTTGAACCCCTGTGTCGTCTGCTCCAGGGTTCTTACATTGATCAGTCACTTGCAAGTAGTGATGACAAAGGTTTCACAAAATACAAACTTTTGTTCCTTTTGACAATGTGTCTTGGACATTAGCATAATAATAATATAAAAAAAAAAATCCATAGGGGCTATTAAGGGATAAAACCTTGATGTCCTCAGCTCTGCTAAAGACACATGGAGTGCCACTCTGCTTTAGCAGAGAGACAACCAATATACATTTTGATCTTTTTCTTCCCAGCCACTTTGAGCCATGGCACAAACATTGTACCAGCTTTCTTTTGTAAACCCCAGGTTGCAGCTGGTCTGTCACTTGCTGTGCACTGCCAAGTGCAAGAAATGGGTCTCTTTTATCAGAATGGAGCAAATCTGGGCTAATGTGTCTGGTGGAGAGTGTCCCAGGGAGCCTCGCTCTCCCATTCTTTGGCCATTCTTTCCACTTTTCTCCTCTCCTGCACTCGGGATAATTGCAGTTTAATTGGGTGACAAGAAATGAAAACTGTGTCTACATTATCTAGGATTATCTATTTTTCCTCCAGCCTGCCATCAATTCAAAGAAGCCCATTTATCAGAGGGAAGCTGATGCTTGGTCAGCGGAGGAGAAGCTTTGAGCACCAGTTAGCAAAATGAAGAGAGAAAGGGGCCGGGAGCAAAGGGAGGGGGCCTGACAGCTAAGAAAAATGCTCTTTGTATCTTATCCTATAGACCTACATTAATCTTCAAGATGCATATCTTTTTACACTATACATCAATAAAAATATAATATTTTTCTAAAGAACCGTTTCTTCAAAAACAGAAATATGGAAACATGGAATCAGCTTTGCCAGTGTCAGTTTTCCAACTCCAATTCAACAGCAATAGTTTTAGCTTTGAATGCTTGTATTTAATAAATTGAAACCATTTCACAAAACCTGCAATACATCACATCACTTTAGCAACCATGACAAAAACGGTTGATGAATACCAATAAGTCTCCCAGCATTGTGGTTTGGATGTGTTCATTCATTTGTATTCCTCCATTCCTCAGCTTTCTTGAATACTGCATAGCAAGGTTATAAACATTGAGTCATTCTCAGGCCAGCACTAGCTCACCTTCCTTTTTGTCTGAGCTGTACTCAACCTTAAAAGCCCCTTTCAGGAGGCATGAATGCACTTCATTTTCTCTGTAAGAACTTTGCACTGATAGCTGAAAAAGGGAAGGTTGTTTAGAAAAGGAAGGAGAGACAATGAGACCAAAAATGAAAGCTTTCAGATTCCATTATGAGCGTTGCCCTGCATTCTTTTCAACTGTTTATACATTTTCTTCACAATAATGCCCCTTTGCCTTGATACGCTTGCTGGTCTCTCAAGCATAATTCTAAATGGGCCTTGCATCAGGGTTATGGTAATACAGTAAATACTAGAGAAACGATGGCGAGACTGTAGAAGGGCTTTCTGGAAGAGGATCGGGGTAAAGGGAGCAGATCAGAAAACGGCTTCATTAATACTTTCCTAGCCTCTTCATAAAAGCAGATGAAAGAAAAGAGACCTTGCCAATGCACTATATATGTATTCAGCCTGAGCTACATTGTGTAAACATTTAAGATGGCCAGATCTTTTGGTGGAGAGAGCAGGCTTTGTGTAGCATTAAAGCACTGAAATCTGCTGTACAATGACCAAGCTAGAGTACCTTTCACTATGAATGCAACAGGGGACCTTCCTCCAAACACAATACACATGAAGGTTAGGGGATATATTATTTGCTCTGAGGTGCGTCTACCTGTCAGTGCAGTATATTCAGGGGTACCCAGTGTATGTATACATGTGTATGGGGTAAAAGATTGGGTGTTTGTGATTCGATTCAGTTACTTAAGAGTTTCCATTATTTTGTCCACCTTGTGGGGTGCCGGGGGGGGGGGNGGGGGGGGGGGGGTGATTCAGAGGGCCCACAGGCATGGAAGGGCCCTTCACAATCAAATAAGTAGTGCACCGCTAGTAGTAGTAGTAGTATAAGTAGTGCATGCTTTTACGTCAGTTTGCATTTCACATTTCTTCATGCATCTAATGTCACTCCAAGCAGCACTGCCACGAAGCACGTGTCCACCAATTCTCTTAACACTTAAAATTTTGTGTGTTTGTGTACACACACGTGCACTTGCATATGTGGCGGTGTGCTGAGATGGACATTGCAAAAACGTGTTCTGTAGCATCAAAGTGTTCAAAAGAAAAGTCTGGTTTTCAGAAACAAAAAGAGATAAAGGAAAGAGAAGAGAGGGAGGAGAAAGGATGACAGCTTGTTACTCAGTTTTTTTACGAAGAAAGGTGAGTGAATGAGTTCATGTGTGATGCTAGAGTGCTACAGTGTCTGCTAACTAAATTCATACACAGGTAACTATGATTGTGATGTTATTCAGTTTTCTTCAACTTAGTACCCACCCTTGAAGGAAATATATGAGAAGTTTTATTTTTATATGAACATAAGATACTAATTAAAAAATACAAAATAATGTATATAAGTGCATTTTTCCACAACAAATAACTATTATACAAAATAGCCTAATTCAGTCTATGATAAAGCGACAGTAACCTTTGGTCATGTTGGTGTTATATGACAACAACATACTATGTATTTTAAAGAGCTTATCCCTTATCATGTCAAACTGAAGAAGAGTCAGAAAGAAAAGAAGTGTGTCTTATAGAGGATATCTGACTTTTATCATGTATTTCTGTATGTTTATCATGTATGAAATAGCTAAATGCTATTTTTGACTGTTACATGCCTTTCTGCAAATCTGTGTAATACTATATATATGTTTTCATTACATAACAACTACAAACCTGAAAAACTATAATATTTAAAGTTTTTAAAGCTTTGAATACACTGATTGGGTTCTGGAGGAGTAGTCGTACATGGTTGGCTTCGGGTGGTGGGGGCCCAAAGAGATTTCTTTTCATAGGGCCCAAAATTGCTGACGGCGCCCCTGTGTCTGTGTGTTATAGTGTGTACGTATCTACATGTGGCATGCAATGATTCACGATATGCATAATGTTTTATGTATTATATTTTTTAATTTTACCTTTATCAGTAATATTCCTGTCACAGTGATGAAAGATCTGCTTGGAAAAAATTCAAGGGAACATTTGAAATTCATAAACTGATCACTTTATGCTGAAGTTTTTATGTTAGTTCTGGCTAAAAAAAAAAAAAAAAAAAAAAAAAACAAACAAAAAAAAAAACTGAAAGCTGTTTGGAACTGTTTATATTAGTATCTGAAAGGTGAAAGGGTCTTTTGCTGAATCAACAACCACACAAAACTGATAATCCAATACATTTGTATATCTAGCTGCTGCCCAGTGACTAACATTGTATGGCCAACATTGTAGTGACAGTAATTTCTATGATTAGTTCTATGATTTCCTCCAAATGATTTTAAGAAAAATGAATCTTTTATGCCTGGTAAGTGTTTCAGAGTCAGGGCTGTGCAGGAATATTGCAGCGGTGAACGTTCACCACATTCAGCCAACTAGTGTTAATCATTTTTACGCAGGGCAGCAGTATAAAATTGCTAAAGGAGAATTGCTTTAGCCTGGTCAGTGCAGGGAGCAGTTTGTCTAATCAGACTGCAAATAAGGTTTGATCACTGTCCAGTGTAATCTGGCCCACAAGCGGCATTTACAGCACTAAATCAAGCATCAGGGAAGCTGCAGGTGCTGCCTCGCAGACAGGCGTCCCCCTGGGGGCCCTAGACTGGGGAATAAACAGCAAATAAATAGCAGAGCTGGGAGAGCAATGAGCTGATTAACTCACTGCAGAGCAGTTTCTCATTATCCCCTTAACCCAGACAGAGACCTCCCCAATCTAAAGCCTGTCTCACTTACAGAGGGGTGCAGCCTGATTGACACTGGTTGGGTTATAGTTTCAATAAGATAAAGTTTGTATACATATAAAGATGACGTGTAAAGAAGTGAGAATGTATGTGTGTGTGTGTGTGTGTGTGTGTGTGTGTGTGTGTTGCATGCTCTATCTCTGGGGAGACTACTAATGTGTCAGCTCCATGGCTCATTTCTTTCAATTACTGCGGCTGGACCAGAAGAGCCCACCAGCAGTCCACTGACAGCTCCATATGGGTCCCATCAGCGCTTATCATGGGCCACTCATGGATAATTCATTTACCCTTCATTGAATATGACATATTATATCACACAATTCAAACATTGCTTATTGCAGGCGGGATATTATGACAGTCATTTTAAATGTGAAATTACGGCATTCACATGTATGCAGGTTTATTTATTCCAGTCAGAGATGAGCCGTTTACAGTTCACAACAATATAGTCAGATACTATCAGAAATAATGGCTTTCTTGTATAAAGTTTTAATAAAATTACTAAATAAAAGGATTTGCATTCAAATGAAAAACTCACTCTTTAACTGTTTCTGGCACTTAAGAGGAAAAAAAAAATTAATGTTCTATTTTAAAATGTTGACTTGGCTTGTCACCTGAATATAAAGCATCCTCTGACATACTTTGAAATGAGCTGCCCTGTTTTCTATTGTGCTTTCCCCTGTGGTTTCAAAGCAAATTAATTAACATGATACAGAAATAGGTAGAATGCAAATGTTGGAGCCCTCACTTTAAGCCTGGGTATCCTTTTGTTCCCCTTTATTGTACCAAATTATTTAATTGGGTCTCTCTGATTGTGCGCAGACACAGGAAGGAACACAGGCCATTGTTAGCTTCCATACAAGCCACAATACGGTATCAAATTCAATTCCCAT
This sequence comes from Lucifuga dentata, assembly GCA_014773175.1. NCBI lineage: Eukaryota > Metazoa > Chordata > Actinopteri > Ophidiiformes > Bythitidae > Lucifuga > Lucifuga dentata. The sequence goes on from VXCM01000289.1 coordinate 53,559, forward strand.
CAAAACGGCAGGCTGCTGTAAAGCCCACAGCGGCCCCAGAGATTAATGAAGATCTGCATCAAGGCAAAGCGCTGGTCTGAGATGGGAGATTTCTCGTAAATAAAAGACCCCTTCACCAAGAATAAAGGGGGCCCTGAAAAGCAACGGGATGTTCTGAGAGGATGAAATAAATCAAAACAAAGACAAGAGTTGAGGATGGGTGGAAAAACGCTTTGGAATAAACCAATTTCTTTCCTTGTCACTCAATTTACTTTTTTTTTCAGTCAACAAGTTGAAACAATCCAACAAACATCATGTTTCTGATAGATGGCCATGGATGAAACTACTATAAAATATAAATATTATGATTTTAGTATTGACATCAGCTGAAATAATAAATAATTCACTCTAATTTAAATCTGAAATAAACAGCCCATAAAGGGGATAATTTCAAAATAATTCTCCCTCTACAATCACGCTTGACTTTTAAATGGCATTCTATATGTTCTGTAGCTGTCAAAAAAAAACATGTTACATACCACCTTAAATAAATCAGGCACGCCATTGATTGCACTGTGTTTATCAAGGCATTATGAGGGACTAATAAGAAACAGCATTTGCAACAATAGAATGAATGCAGTGACTGACAGGGCCTGAAGTGAATTAATACGCAGCCTTTCTGTTTTGTTCTTTCACATAACAGTCATCTATGGAGAGACACACTTCAACTGTATTCAGAGTGTGTGAATGGATTCCTTCTCTTCACTTGCTTTGTAAGACTTCAACAACTGGATGACTTGTTCTGAGTGCAGCATGTCGACAGGTGGGCTCTTTCAGCTGAAGGTAACGCAGCACTCGGTTTGTTTCTTTTATAAATTCCGGGCTCTGTGTTGAATTCTGATCATGTTTTGGGTTGTTTGATTAACACAAATAAGTTACTTTATTTGTACATTATTCCAAACTGGTACATTTCATTTTCTTTTCTAATCAAGTCTGATTTTATCCTCTGTGTTCATTTGCACAAAAAGGGTATTCAAGCTGCATTAATATAATACTTATTATAGGATCGCTAAGAGAAAAATTAGACCAAGACCACAAAAGAAATACTATATTTTAAACTTTTAGGCCAGCGTCATCAAAAACAGTATCCTGCACTCTTTCACATTCTACACATAGTGTGTCCCAGCCCACCATATTTACTTCATTTCCCCCGATTCATAGATGCTGCTCACTGGACCAGAACATTCCAGCTGCCACCTCAACATCTCATTATTTTTTTGAAATATCAAGCTTGTATCTTCTTGATAAATAATTTGCAATAGTATAATGTATCAGACTAAAACATATTTTCAGGGGGGCATGGAGGTTAAAGTGCCAATCTCACCTTTTTAATTTTTTTTCGCCCTGAAGACAGAGATTTCCATATATAGAGTGACCATGGTTTGTGTTCAACACGAGCAATCGGGATGAAGCGCACGGCGACACATATTGCTGTCAGAGATTGGAAATGAGGCCTGCTAACCTGTAGGCAGCCTCCCCAGACCAATCAGCTTTACACATTGCCAATGCATTTGCCGTCTCTAAAAAGAATTGTGACTGTGAAGTTTTTATCGGAGTAGTTGACAAACATTACTCTTTAATGCAGTTTTGTAGAAATGCATTCTTATCCCTCTTGGAAGGCATTATCTACTTGAAACCTGCAAAACGGTTGCCACAGGGAAGGATTTCTTTTAATAGACTACAATAGGCTCAGTATGGGACACATTCTGATTTTGGTGAAAGATACAGGGCCCAGCCATATATTCATGGGAAATTGTTTATCTTCAAGCGAAAGGAGTGAAAGGCCATTTTACAATAGCATTTCAACTTTCATCTGAAATGATTCTTTTCACTCACAGAAATTGTTCTGTAGAATTCAGGCTGATGCTTTTCAGAAAAAAATAATCAATCTGCAAAAAGGAGATGTCACCAAACATGAATGCAAACTACCTTGATGGAGGAAAAAAAATGTGTATGTGTATGTGTGTGTGTGTGTGTGTGTCTGTGTGTATAGTTCTGAATATACACAGACACATGAACATACCGACACATTTGTATTATAATATTATAGTAACATGTTCCTTAATTATTATAATTTAAATCAGCATCTGCAAAATGTCCACAACAATTACATTCCTGTTGGCATAAAAGCAGAAGAAAAAAGCCCACTGTGGGAGGCAAACGTCCCAGTGCGTCTGCTATTCAGATGAAGCTACATTGTGCTGCTGTGTTGTCTCTCAGGCCTTCATGCAGCTCTGGGTTTTTCTTGTGAGGTCCTTGTGATGCTTGGGCAGGGCCTTTCCATGGCCTGTCTCTCTAACAGAAGCCGGCAACTGGGTAACACAATGCAAGAGCAGGGCCTGAAGACCGGGGTCGGGGTGGGAGGGCTGGGAGGGGTCTTGTGCGCTCTTAAGGCCACTCTCAGGAAGCGGGGACAATAAATCAATAGACTGTCCCTCTCCAGTAGGGGCCAAATGTAAACAAATTGAAAAGGATTGCGAACAAAACAGATTGGTGACTGAAACACACATACTCAACGGGGGTACAGCTACAACTGGAATGCCTTTGTGGTTATTTCCTCCCAGTCGTTACTGTGATTTGTGCCACTATTGGCAACATGACATGTGACAGCAACTATTCTAATGTGACCAACATAAAATTTGGAATTAAAGCAACACCTGCCGAGTACCTTACAGTATTCTGTATGTTTAGCTCATTCAAGAATCAGATTCTCCTACAGACAGACTGTATGCGATCTGTAATCTGTTTTTTTTTTTTTTTTNTTTTTTTTTTTTTTTTTCGGCAACATCTTACACCATATACTGTAGCATACAGCACTCAAGGGCACAAGCACAGAACTGTGTGCATGTCAGAGCTATATGCCACAAGTTCAATTAATGACTCCTTAAAAGGTTTAGGTTTTTTTTTAATGAGAGCATCTGTTGTAGCTTTTTATCAAACCTCTTCATATTTCACTGAGGTGGAATGATGCACCACATTTGCTAGGCAGAACTAATGCTATATAAATCTCAAGTAATAAGCAGGCCCTGGGGACACCATCTAAATGAAGATTTTACACCAATTTAAAACCTGCCTGCAATTTGATTCCTGCCTTAAGTGCATTTGTTTAACAGGTGCTGGAGATGTAAGCCTTTCCATGTAAAGTGTCGCTATGTCTCCTTTATTAATTTCTGGATTGCAAGTGGGCAGGGGGAGTATGAAGAGAAAGAGGAGTTGACAAATACTAATCAAAGGTTCAGAGTGGGCTGATTCTACCATAGAACCAATGTACTTTTTGCTTCATTTGCAAACTAATGATTTTAAACCCCCACAATCTGTTTGGGGTCAGCTCCTGTGTATTTAGGATACGCTTGGCTATTAGCATCAATGAAAGCTTCAGATGTGTCAAGCCTGCTCCCCCTCCAGCGATAGTCACCTACTTTAATTTCCCTGCAGGCCTCAGAGGGGGATGAATTCAACTAAAATCACAAGCTGTTTTGTTGGCACTCCTTTGTGGTATATAATGAATCTAATGAATATAAAGAGAGGGGCAGGGAGGGAGGGGGAGAGGGATGGAGGTGAATACATTTCATCCACACTGTGTTGCTTTTACTTGACGATTTGTGACCCTCAACAATGGAACAATGGCGAGTGTTTTTGTACCCTTAATTTGCCTTTGTGTTTCAGCTTCATCACTTTCACCACCAAGCACTGAAAAGTCGTCAGCTGAAGAATAACTGCTGACTCTGCGGTCTGTTGCACAAAGGGGAGGCTTTAAGATGAATCCCTAACTATCACCCAGCCAGAAGAGCAGAAAAGGAAAGGGGCTCAAAGACAACAACAGACAAGTCAAAGGCAGCATTAGCCAGGCTTCCCTAACAGATCTGAAGCATTTCCTCTCTTGTCTAACTCACCACAAATAGTGCTTCCACCTCTTAAAAAGCTGCTCAACATTTGTGTCGCCCCTCAGAGACATTAGCCACATTAATTACAATGGCTCATCTGATAGGAACAGAGGCTGGTGCAGGTAGAGGCCCGGTGGAATTGTGGAACTGCTGTTGGAGCTGGCTTGTTCCTGTGCGCTGATTTCACAGGCCCCTCAGGTGGCAGGATCGTATTAACGGCCTTATTGTTCATGTCTCTAACCTGCATTCAGGCCGGGAGTTAAAGTTAGAGGGACTTTACCAAATGCTTCTTAACACTTGTAGTTATTCAGCAAGTGAACAGATGAACCAAGTGTAGATTTAGGTATGGACAGAAGGGAAATGTCCCTACCAATATTTTTATTGGGTAAAGTTTGTTTTACATTAGATGTTTGTAAGATATTCACTACTTAAAACCATTAAATGCGACAACTTTCAATCAGTAATCACTGTTATAGTGTCGTCATCTCAACTCTGCCATAATGTGCTAGTAATGATTAACAGATATTTAGTTATATAATCTCATTTGTCAGTTTATGCATGTTTGCTTATAAAGTAACTTTCTGGTATAAATGTAGATAACTTCTGACTTATTAGTAAAATATCATCCAATGGAGGATGCCACTTGTGTTTATTCAGTCAGATTTACATTGATAAACTAAAACACATCTGTTTCCAATCAAAAACCATACAAGAAAATACATCTAAATAAAGAAAATGTTTTGCAGATTCAAGCTCTTTCAGTGTGTGGAGGAGTATGGGCACGTGCACATAGGACGGAAAAAGAGACCGAGCGCAACTGCACAAACACGTGCAACTCGTCCAACTAAAAATGTCCCTACCAATGTTAAAGCCAAAGCTATGCCATTGAGAAGAACTGCAACTACAATTTGCAAATCACATACAGTACAAAATGCTCAACTATGCCACACTAAACATTTAGCTACATGAACTTTTAAGGTGCTGTTGAATGTTTGGTAGATGATAAAAAAGTTCTGTGTCACTGGTCCATGCCGGTATGCTCCTAGTCCCTATAATGATTTCTATTCATAAACATGCAGTGTGCTATCCTCCACCTGGCAGCTGCCTCTGTGCATATGAGATTACTATTATGCATCTTCCATCCCGAGGATAAACATCTCTCCACTTTTGAAGTTTGCAAGCATGAGGCATATTTTAGTGCCATACGACTTAAGCATCCCTTCAGGTATCACTTGCAATCTTTTCTCATTCTATATACATTGTTCAACTTTAATGGGTATCTAATTTGTGTTATCAGCTTACAGGGCAGTAAGTAATAATTTGCATGGCTGCCCTAAGCAAATATGCTTCCATAAGCATCCCATAGTATAGACACTAGAATGGATTAACCTCCATATTGGCTATGCCCCAATGGTCAATGCTTTTTTAGAAATAAGTAGAACAGATGGTTTAGTTTGTTGGCAGTCGTGCTTGTAAAAACTGCCTGGGATTTACCACAAAAACGCTCTAACTTTAGATGCTGTTTTAGATATTAAAAAAAAAAAAACATCTTAACCCATAGCAATAGTGGAATAACATCTCACTATGGCTATATATTTTTCAGCAAGGTTGATGATAGTTAACCCTCTTTACCTGAGCAAACCCATAACATGAATTATTTATTTTTCCCTCATTCTGTGGTAACAAAATCACTGTGATGAAATTCTCTTGTCCTCCACACAGGCTCACATGAAGGATGAGTAAACCACTTTTCTCTGCTTGGTTTTAGCCAGACTGCTATCTGTGGATCGTCTTTGCAGGTATTCCAGCATTTTCAAGTTATTTTCTCCTGCCAAAGCAGCGATAACAAGCCCGAGAAATGCAAAGGTCAGTGTGATTCCTTAAACATGTCAGCTTTACACAGCAGAGGCTATCACTGCTTGTAACCTTGTGAAAATCACTACACAACCAATAGTACTTAAGACACTGAGAAAAGCCGGTTGAATTTGCCCAAGAGCACTTTTCCTTTGGCAAGCTAAATCTGACTAGGCCCCCACAGGGACAACAGCTTTCTATAGCTCTATTTCAAATGCCAGTAATACTTAAACAAGATTCCCATATCCATACTGGTGAGAATAGATCTCATCGTTCAAGAGCAACATCTTTATCAACATTTGAAACAAGCTAGTCTGTGCATGGATGCTGTCTTCACAGTGGTATTACAGGGCTGCACAGGAGAGTAGCTGATATTCTACTGGCTTGCATCAGGCATGTGTGTTACGCTTGTTAGCTTAGTAGACAGTTAATTGCCATGGTGGGTGGTTGGAGTGCTAGGAGCCCAATCTTAGGAAATTGTCATATTTGTTAATCGGACATGCAAATGCAAATAAAGTGTGACAGAGTGTGACCTACACTACCGGAACATAAATACTGTGAACTTCTGGAATGTCCTTGGCTCAGAAAAAATCCTGCATAAAGGCAAAAAGACAACCCACTGTTTATCTATTTATTTATTTTGTTTAGCTATTCCTGTTCATGGACCAGTATGACAAAAGAATATGACAAAATCCTCCTGAAGTAGTAGCATGCGAGATCAGGCTTTGTTGCTAGTCTTATGTTGTGCAATCCCACGATTTGGGAATTATTGGCCTAAAAACACAATGCACAGAATGCATGTATACCAACTGAAACCCGGACTGTACATAAAGTGAATGGTGGAATACACAACCTAATTCATATTTCTAGAAGGACTTGTAATTTGCAAAACTCATCAAATATCTGATAGGAAGGTGTAGCCTCCTTAAAACTATGGTATTCAAACTTACATACAGCTTGAAAAGATTGTCCATAAAGATTGATTAAAGTTGTAAAGATTTTGTATCAAAAGGGGCTTTGATTAAAGCCATCTGCTGCAGAGATGCTACTCTTTTGCATCAGTCCTGTAATCTTCCTCACTTGGTGAAATTGTTGTTAATGCAGAAATAATATCGATGCAAACTATATTAATAACCTTGGTATGAGAAGCTGGGCCAATGTCACATAATCAATGAAAACAAATCATGTACACCTTGCTATGATTATCTGAAGGAGTGTGAATATTAATGCCTCAGTCTGAATCAATGTTGGGGTTGCATATATTGCCTCCTGTGTTTACTCATGGTTAAGACATTTTATCTTTTATATTTCTGCTGCATCCCTGAGAGTAATCAATGAAATACTAAATAGAGATATGATACCAGCTATTATAGTAATTCAACAACAGCAACAAAACACCAGCAATTGTATCATTCTAGATGGGATGTTCAAATTTCAATTAACTTTAGTTTGTATTTGCTGATATTAATTAAGAGGGTTTGTTGCAGGACACAAAAGCGACAGGTTCATTGTCTCAGATTATTCTCATGAAAGTAGCATTAGTATGTAGCACGACGCTACCTAATTAACTGGCATGGGAGGCAAGACATTACACTGGAAACCTTTTGATTTGTGGGAGGTAATAGCATCGAGCAAGAAACAGATTCTTTTTTTCATTATTTGATAAGAAGGCCTTTAATAAAAATATCAGCCAGGAGCAGTGCAAGTCAACATCACCACTTTGGTTTTAAAGCTCCACTTCAAGGAGAATTGTTGCAGGCGATGAATTACCACACGACTTCAGTTCATTAAATAAAATGTGAAACGCACCTGGTGGGGTAATGAAGGTTCAGACACAAACGCAACTCCATGAGCGTTAGGGGTTGTGGCAATCAAAAATAAAGTGACTTCTAGCTTCACTGACAGGTTCATGAAATACCTGCTAAGTGTTCTGACGTGGCATGTTCACCTCCTCCTGAGTCTACTTTAGTTTGGAGTCAGCGATATAGTTAACATAATGTTGTATTGGTGTCATGGAGAGCAATCATAACATTCCTTTCCTCACAGTCCAAAGCTTGTCGTAAATTCCCTTGGTAGCAGAATGCTTTAGGGGGTCAAAAACACCAAATCTCTTAACAATAATGGTCCTGCTATCAGTTACATCTCTCACCTGTAATCATTGGCCGGCATTAAAAGCATCTTTTTTTCAGTCCTGCATACTTCACCATGAATGCTTTTGAACTGAGTATAATGTAATCTGTGCCGCAGATACCTTCTGCTTTTGTGTATCTATCCAAGCCGTGAATAGTGAAGCCTATCAGTTACTATCTGGAGGTGATGTATATGCTTTCTAGAACAATGCTACAAACAGATGAAGACTATAGCTTGCTACCCATTCCTGCTCTCTCATTTTTCAAGGTTTTTTTCTTTAGAAAAACATTTTAGCTATTGCCAATTTTTAGATGAATATGAAAAAGCTTATCTCTTCACTGCAGTGTACACAATAGTATATAATGTCAAAAACAACAGATGTCTCAACAACAGAAAGAAAGCAATACTAATGCCAGAAGGGCACTCATTAGAGCTCACACCTGCACCAAGGCAGTTCTCTTGTTAAAATAATACTCCAGCCTAATGACAAAAAAAAAAAAAAAAAAAAAAAAAAAAAAAAAAAAAAAAAAAAAAAAAAAAAAAAAAAAAAAAANAAAGTCACATCAAACCTATTTACATGCTGCTGAATCAGCATTATCTCACCTACACATTAGTGGTTGTTGCATGTTGATGCCGTATTTGTTACTGTACAGCAATTCTATTATTGTGTCCCCTGTCCACGCATATATTTTAGTCTGCCAGATCCAGATGGAGCTGGACAAAATTGCACCTATTGATCATATCTATCATGGGATAAATATTCCTGATTTTTTTTTTTCATGGAGATTTGTGAATTAATTTAAATATAAAAAGCCCTATCTCACAATGTTAACAAATCATTAAAAAAAAGATTCCTGGATTCACCCCTGGAGCAGGATCTGCACCAAAATTTTATAGATTTTTCCCTGTAAGCATGGGGCTTGGCTCAAGCCCTGAGCCAAGCCCCATGCTCACACAAGTTTTATCAACATCAGTTCATAACCTTTTTTGAGTATTTCTGCTGGCAAAAAAAACTGACAAACCAATAGATACAGGTGAAAACATAACCTTCTCAGCATAAGTAATAAAGCAAAATTGTTGTGAACAGAAGAAAATATGTATATAGCTTCTTATCATTTTAAAGACTGACTTAATAAATAAGGCTACGACACAAATATCCGTATACAAAAGAAATCCAGGTAACCAAAGGGACACATCATTTCAACATTATCTTAAAGATATAAAAGTTTTTATTCTTTAATGGTGACATACGTGTCAGATTATCCACCTGGTTGTCGATCTGTATTATCTTTTCATTTTCACACTGATGCCTTGAAAAGTAAAGACACAGGGTTTAAACAAATCAACCCACTGAACAGACATTCTTCCCCAGATGTTTAACAGATAGTGTCGACAGTAATGTAACAGCATCAACTTATATTTAAAGAAAATCTCAGATGATGATGATTTATAATAAGTTCTGAGGTGAAGTTCTTTCTTTTCTAAACTTTCTTTTAATTAGGAGATGCATATGATTCTTTTTATGTCCTTTTGGGAAAAAAAACATGCACAACAAATACAGAGAGAGAGAGAACAGAGAGAGAAAGAGAGAGAGAGAGAGAGAGATTGACATCCTATATATCCTCAAAGATAAACTTAAGAGAGCTGAGACTTTTTCCCTGCAGAATTTAAAACAGCTATGTACTAAGCAGAGGAAACCATTTGAGTAATTGTAGAGGAACATGAAATGGGCCAGTTAGTATATTCTGTTTCACTTTATCAGGCATCTCCAGCATTGTCCAGAGGGAGTTAACTTTTAGACTGTTTACTGGCTCAAACGCCATGCATGCATCTGAAGCCACATTGGCAAGATAATGTATCCCAGGCTACAAAAGCAGGCAAATCACTGTGCATTAAGACTGGACAGACAATAGGCAACAATAGCTTGCATAAACACTATTTAGAACTATTCAGATGGCATTGAAGAGATGGGCGTCTACTCACTATTGCTGTAAAGCTGGCGCATTGTGTGGAGGTGAAAAGAAGTCTAATGAACAGGAAGCCTTATTTGAGAGAGCTGACAGTAACCACACAACAGGCGCATTGTGAGCTTGCCACCAACCCTGTGGGTCTCTACATTAGGAGAAATGATGAGAAAGTAACCCGAAAAGACACAGTGGGCCCTTGGACCCACGTAAATGCAACCAGACAATAATGGGGGACACAAGCTGTCCCCACCTTTACCCAAAACTGCACGTTTACATGCATAGAACATCAACCGCTCTCATGGCCAAGGATAAAAGCCCCATGGCTAGATGGAACTTTGAAGTACATTTGGGTTAGTTTACAACCAAAGACTGCAATTTTAGTGCAACAGCAGTTAAAATATATGTCAAACATTTTAAATTACACCAAACTCTACTAGGAAAAGTTATAAGCTCTTGAGTTTGGTGAACCAGGTTACCCC
>VXCM01000289.1:63939-78289 GCA_014773175.1 Lucifuga dentata
CACACACACACACACACACACAGACAAACACACATGAAGGCCCCTGCCTCAAGCTTCATCAATCTTGCACAAAGGGATGACATCACCAATAAGCATTGCTTTTATAGCTTTAAGCAATAAGCCTTATTTACTGATGAGATAAGCCCTCTGTTATTGTCCAGCCCTCCACTTTTCTTCTTTCTCTCACAGCTGAAGAATCAAATGGCATTTTTCTAAGGTAACAGAGCATGTCCAGGATTTAGGCTAAAAAGCATGCAAAGGGCTTTCCTATTTGGTGGCCTTTCAAAGAGCCACATTAGCCAATTTAGTTCAAAGTAGCACAGACAGGTAAAAATCTAAAAATGCTTCACTGAGAGCATTTATTCTTCTCACTGCTTCATGTTTGCTCCCCTAAAAAAAGAGAATATATTTTAAAATTTTCACAGCTTTAATAGACTATTGCAGACAGATTAGCTGTTGTTTTCTGTACAAATCTTTGATATAAAATATTGATATTACATCAAGGAAATTTGGTGATAAATCTGTGAGAATTTCAGTATTACATTAAATATTACTCACACATATTACATAGCTGAAAATAAACCACAGCCAAGAGGGTTACAATGACTAATCATCAAATACATGCATGACCTATAATTACTGTTTGTATATTAGTTGTGCGGTCCACCAGGTGGTCACTAAACCACTGAGGCACTGTGATACAGTGCGGTTGATTAAACCTTGTGTGTGCTATGTGCAGTTAATATTTCTGTTTGTTTGCTATCAAACTGCTAATTATAAATCCTCCAGTAATGTGATTCTGATTTTTTTTTTTTTTTTAACTTAGTACCACCTCTGAGGACATTTAAGTGCCTCCTCACCTCACAAACTACAATGAAAAATCACTGAAAAACTTCACACGTGTCTGAGTGTCAAGCTGATACTGAGAAGTTTACAGTTCATCCATCCATTCTTCACCACTTATCTGGGTCATGGAGGCACCAGGCCTAGAAAATTTGCACATATGTCCCTCTCCCTAGCCTCAAGTTTAATAAGTAACCTTAAAAAACTTAATGAAATGGATAATAGAATTTACTGATTTCAATTGTTTTGATTCTCTGCAGAAATTTTCTAAATCATCTAGCGTACCACAAGGGGGCCACTTCAAGTACTACAGTTTGAGAACCACTGCTATAGTAAGTTAGTAATCAACATTTGGTAGTACTCATTTTTCTACTTTTACAAAGTCTGTCACAGGAAAAACTAGGTCTAACTAAGTTGTTGCGACAATCTCGAAAGTATAATATCAACATATTCCGAATTGAGAACCTATTTTTAACAAGATAAAAAAGTCATTTTCTATCACACTGCATCCAGTCTCATCACATGTAAGTTAAAAATGTGCCATTTGTTATTTGTTTTTCTTTGCTCTACATAGAGTCATGTCAGGTCTTGGGAACTTGTCAGATATTCAGTTTGTAGTCACTTTAGAAAGGCTGAGCGCGTAGTCTCTCGGGAATCACTGAAGTCTCCCCATCACCCCCACCCCATGTCACCAGCCAGGAACAAAGCCGCCATAGTCAATTCTCCTAATTTCACTGCAGCCTGTCGAAATCCTGTTCTCCTTTTCTCCTTCTCTTCAACAAGTACTTTATGCTGGGATCAGTCAGGTCTGAGTCGCCCACAAAAACCTGAGGCTCTCGCTTCATCGTCTTTCAGCACGGAGTCTGACACTCCCCGGCTCCCTGCCATTCACATGCCTGCACCGTGCAATTTGTTTCCATTTGTCAAACAGCAGTATCCATCACAAAAGAAAATGCTGGCACAACAAAAACTTTTTGAAAGAACATTGTTTCTTCAACCCCAAATGGCCATGAGATTAGTTATTTAGTTGGCCATAATAAATAAACCATTTAACAATTTACGGTACTTCCAGTTGTTGTAGACATTTGATACATTATTCTTCTCTCAACTAACAATGATACACCTTTAACTGAAAATGCATCACATCGTCAAATCAGCGCCAATATATCACTTCTCTCTTAAACTGCTACAGTCTGAATTCATCCATCATTCCATTGTGCTGACTCTTATTTTCTGTTTTATTTCTTTAGGATTAAACTTCATTGTGTGGCCAGCCAGGTTTGTCAAACATCTATTTATTAAAGCTACATCAGCACTATGTTGATGGCATTGCTATTTGCACACCTATTCAGATATGTCTTAAAATGCTGCTATTATGAGCAGTGTAGGAAGGTATCTGGTTAATAATACTTATTGTGCAAACTTTGTTGTCGCCATTCTTATGTTGGCTGTTATCGAGGGGAGAGCAGAGAGGATATATGCTGACTCTGATGTAGATAGCGCCATGAGTATTGCTATTGTTGCAGCTGCGATGTGGCGCAGTCCCTGATAGGGTTTAGAATGCTGTCAATGCTGTGTCAGGTGCATTAGCACCTTGGAGACCCATGATGCTCCAGCTGCTATGCGCCTACGTCTCCCCGGGCCCTGGCCACCAGCCTGACACCCGACACAAAGTAATCACAGATCACAGCATTTAATCACTGAAACAAGCACTCCAGAGGACCCCACTGTCAATATCCCACTCTCTCATTATCTGTTTGGATTGCACATCCACACTGTCAGATAAACAGAGTGGAAAATTAAGATTAAAAATATGGTAATTTCATTTCAGGCAGCAGGCTCCTCTCACTGGCCCATTATGCTATTGATTACCTCTGAATTCAATTTCTCTTTTCAATGTAAACTTTAATCTATTCGCAACCCAACAATTCAACTCCCAAGGGGCTATTTGAGAGTAAGTAACCATTTAATATAATGCTGGCTGAAGATTCACTGGCTTTAATGAATTGTGTAAATCACTCAGCTTTTAAAGGAACTGATGTCCCCCAGTTCACGACCCAAATCTGGGCCCTGGTTAAATACTAAGATGTTTACTGGCAGCATCTCTGATTGTGTAATCTTTGCCTTGTTCTTTGTCTGTATAAAAAAGAATAAGACAGCTCTTTTTGTAATTGACCTCATGATGATAAAATTACATTTTAATTAAGACTTCATTCTAATATTGCTCTTGTAATGTGTTGAAATAATGAAGTGTTAATAGCTACCAAACCCGTAACAACTGTGAAACTGAATTTTAAAAACTCACTCGACTCAACATAATAATCACTGGGTTGTTCTCCTTCACCACTTAGCAATTTGTAGCATCGTGGTTAAAACCAGTTGTAACCGCTGACCTGAGGCAAAACACACCATTCAAATAAATGAACACAGTGTGAGCAGCAGCAGCAGGAGGAAATGCTTAGTGAATCTGTGTAATATGAAGAGACAGCGCTGCAATACAAAATGAAAACATAATGAAAAATACAAGAAAAATTGCTTTGAGATACATTTAAACAGCACCTCGATTGTCTTTATGGCTCATTTAAAAGCTCATGAATTTACTTGAAACTTTGAAATATTAATTTGACTTTAAAAAAAAAAAATTTAAAACTGAAATGGTGAATAATTACCAATATTTTGTTTTGAATTATTAAATTTACTCCATGAAACTAACATAAATAACAAAAATTTTTGCATATCAAAAAAGTGAAGAAAGAGGCATTATACTGAAAAACTATATCACTGGTTTTTCCTTGGTGATTATCTGAATGCTAGAATATGATTCATTTCATTTAATGTTTGTTAATGTCATTTAGTGCCAAATAGCTGTAGACTGTTTGACAACGGTGTACCCACCGTTGTCAAAGTGCACAAAGTCCATTTAATTAATACAGTGCAATTACAAAGGATCAATACTCTGTTTAAGGCCCAACAATTACTGAAAACTGGTTCTCTTCAACTTGTCAAGCAACTTCTTTCTACATAATACAAAAAAAAAAATGTCTGTCTTATCCTGAATAATTTAAACCACTTTTTTTTTTTTTTTTTTTNTTTTTTTTTTTTTTTTTGCACCGGATTAAACATATCCAATATCTCAACTCTTTTGTGTACGAGTCCAGCATTAAAGCTACATAAAAGGCAAGAACACACATACATAAAGATAACAGAATTTAATCAATAAACAGCCGTACTTTAATATGCTGCTGATAAAGGCACACCCTGCCTCTGATATTTGCCTCTTTTCTCTTACAGTCTAAAAGGCAATGCCAATCAAATGCACTGCGTACTACACAAGTCTCCCTGCTAAACACTTCAATGTAAGGGACCTATAAGTATATGTGGCCACCTGTGATGGTTTAGGATCCGGTCAGTGATGGCCAGCTCAGGGGCCACACAAACTCTCCAAACTGTCTAAGAGATGTTTAAAGATGACACAGCTGTCCTTGGCACACCACAGGTCTGTCACTCGCTTTTTGTCAGTATTAGGGAAGTGGTGTCACAGAATACAAGCACACACAGTCCAATCTGAGTTAAGATCTGTTAAGGTGTTATTTGTGACAGAACCAGAGCTGGATGAAGGGATTTATCACCCACTGAAGCACACAAAAGTGGCTTATTTTGCTTTAAAATAACTGTGAAATTCAGGGCAGAATATATCTGAGATAATCACTCAAATCATTGTGTCATCAGCATTTGAAAAAAAAAAAAATGGCTTAAAAGATNAGATAATCACTCAAATCATTGTGTCATCAGCATTTGAAAAAAAAAAAAATGGCTTAAAAGATATCATTTTTTTTTGCTCAAAATGTCTATAGAATGCTTGATTTCTTCATATACAGAGGCTAAAAAACAATTTCAATCACAGAAAGTTTGTGAAAAAGAGGGAAAACAGGTCAAAACACATTAAACAGCATGGGATTCTCTTTGAAAATGGACAAAGGAGGCAGAGGTTGATATCAGATTATTGAATGTATTTAAACCTTGACTGACAACTATAGAAACTTGACACATAACATGTGGACCATCTCAGTATATAATAAGTGGTGCTAGACAGTCACGGATGCTGCAGTAATCTGATCTAAGGAGAGCACCCTACAATACAGAAAGGAAACGTAAGGGTTTGAACAATGCCACTACCAATCCGCCAGTGTGCAGAGTAAGACGATACCAAATAATACCGCAGTGTGCTGAGTCTTTGAAATCAGTATTTTACTCATTTCACTCTCTGGCTGAGAAGATACAGTTTGGCTGATAAATTTGTGCGAGGGACAGAGAGAAAATGAAATGATGCCTACTTTTTCTTATTTCACAAAGACCTGTTTGAAGTTGCAATATGGTATCTGTAGTCCCAGACAGATGCACATAAAATGGAATTGAACAATGAATAGCCGGCTCTTATCTGCTCAGTGTCTGAAGGGGAAATACATCACAAATGAATTTCGCAGGGAAAAAATATGGACATTCTCTATTACAGTAATCCCCATAGAAAGTTTATCCCAAATCGCGATGAAGTTAAACCCAATATTTCAAAATAGATATAGTGCAAAGAAAGCTGCTTTTCTAGAATCACCACTAAAATGATCTCAAAATTACATTATGAAAAAAAGATTATATGGGGAGTTTCTCTGATAATATCAGAGGATGTAAATCTACAAAGAGACAATTTCTCTCTTGAAATGAATGTTATGGTGTCGCAATGTTCCATGTAAGCACTTTAAATTAAAATGATAATCAAGCGTCTTTGCATTGTCAGGGTTATGCACATTGTCTGTTGCTTAACTGTATTATTTTGGAGTTAAAGGAAGAGTCTGGGATTTATTTAGTGACAGCGCCGTCCTGGGACAAAGGTGGGTGTGGTTACCTGTTTGGCTATATGGAGTCGGCCTCAGCTCTGCCTGTTTGTTGGACTAGAATGTTCCATCCTGGTTCTGGAGCAGCACATATGGCACTCGTACTCCTGGATCCTGCCATCATCCAAAACCTGCAATCACACACATACACAGCGTTGGGCGTGTGAGCCACCACCTGTATACGCTACTTAGTGAAAACTAACATTTCAGCTGTTTCGCTGCTGAGCATTGCATACAGACAGCACAAAGTGAAAGGGGAAACAGTAGTTCTCTGCACCTCAGAACCATCCATTTCATGTGACTCATACTGACAGCAAACACTGGTGCCTGTTTCTGCTCGACAGAGCTACAGACAATGAGCGCAGTCTGTTAGCAGTGTGAAAGTCTAGTACGCTGACACCGACAGACAGAAGATCAGGCATTTATCCATGTATTTATCCTGGCATTTCACTGGCTCAAGGGTGGTCCTCAGTTAAATCCAACAATCACTCCTTTTACACACTTGAGAAAATTACCATCATTTCTCAGTCATCACAAGCCATGTAAACCACACAAAGAATAGTGCCAATTCAAGCAGTTTGGAAAAGACTACAATTATTTTACAGACAAATTTTAACAAGCATGATCTGCTTACGGTGGTAACGAGTAGTTTGTTACAGCTTAAGCCGTGTTTCAGGCAGTGTTTAACATAAAAAGAGACTTCTGCACCTGCTGTCATAATCGACACTTTAGTAGCAGGATACTAGCAGAAGGAGTTTGTAGTTTGGAAAACATTCTCTGTCCAAATATGCCACAGCTTAAGATTTGGACAATGCAATTCAGGTGGGTCCCTTTTCAGGGCACCTGGAGAGCATAACAATCTCAGGGCATTTAACACAAGCATATGTGTGAAATGGTCCTGCTGTGTGATATTTGGCTTTTCTCAGCAAACCTCTCAGTGACCGGCCAGCCACCAGGTCATACCCGTCCTCCATAGACACAAACAACTCCTGCCACAAATGGCACTAATTGGCACCTCTGCAGGCAGTAGAAGGAAGGGCCAAAGATCAAGTGGCATGGAGAATCAGTTGAATAAGAGTAAGTGTTGTGAGGGAGAAATCAGTGCAGCCGTTACAAAACAGGAAGAATTAAAAAGCCATAAATATTGTGTAGTTGGTACTTCACAACAAAAAGGAGAGACTTGATCAGTTCTGAACTTCAGGTGTGTTTGACTTAAGTGGTTGCAATTAATCTTAAAACATGGCCTGTACTTTGCAGGCTATCTCATATTATACAGCATCTCACATTCAATACACAAGAAAGACTAATGTGGATGATTTTTTTTTTTAATTTCATAAAGGGCTATCACAAAATTCTTCTACAGTCACTGTTTTCAACATGACATTAGTTAGACGAATACATGATTGGAATTAACAGGATTCTGACATTTGCCAGATGAAGAAATGCATGTGCAAAATGTAAGATAATGTAAGATAATGGAGCATTTACATGCATGATTAAACTAACTTATAATCACATAATCAAAGCCTGTTATTCACAGCACATCAACATCAGTTTATGTCAAATTCATCTGATTATGATGTTTACATGACGTTTGAAAAAATTATTTATTGCCCTAATCACCATAGAATTGAAAATTTAGCGTGCATGCAATGTAACTGATCACATGCCATGTTAAGACTAAAAGTAACTGTTAGTATTTTTGTGTGAACTCTATTTTCCTGTCTGTTTTCATCGTCAACTTTTCCATAATGTTTTACTGAAAAATAACAGACTCTCATTTAAAATACTGAATGAGGTGCTGGATCAACAATGGAAATCCACTGTGTTCTTACTAACCAGTGTGTTGAGCCTGTGAGCTCTGCACACTGCTGAAATTTGTCCCAGATAGTCTGCTGGATGAAACTGTCAGTTCTAAAGGAGCTGGGGAACACAACACCTCAGCAGAAAAAAACTCTCTTCCTATAGACCCTTGGGCAGGGATTTTACTCCACACAAAACAATGGCTGATCCTCAGCAGGTATGTGCAGTAGTAGACTTAGCTGAAATAATGAGGCCCCTCATTTTACAAAGATCACTTCACTCTGACTTTTGTAGGACATAATTTACGAATTGAGTCCACACTGATAAGCACCATTTAGTTTTTCAAAACCTGATTGTATAATAAATTTATGTATAGGTAGGGAGTTTCGTGACTAGATTTCTACTAGTCAACCACTTGTTTACACTAGTCATACAAAAAGAGCCACGTGTNGTTTCGTGACTAGATTTCTACTAGTCAACCACTTGTTTACACTAGTCATACAAAAAGAGCCACGTGTACAGCGTTTATGCCTAGGTGGCATTTTGAAATGTGAAATATATTTCTGAATGAACATTAACTATAACAATACTACAATTCTACAAAGCTGAAGAAAGGTATGTTTATAATAAATACAGACATCGATATGTTGCAGTTAACTAGTGTAAAACTGGTGATGATGCATCAAATCATACAGCCCATGGCTAGTCAACTATTGGCCACAGTGTCTATTAAGTGGCTATGTTAAATGCCTTATGTAAGTTGTTAAGTTTTAATATTTATTGGCAGGTCACAGGCATGGATTGGTACAGTTAATCAGCCATTGAATGGTACTTCTAAAATAATTGATTATTTAGGAAATGTAACTTTTACATTTTCTATCTCACACCAGCTAAAGTGTGTCATAATGTAGTTTGGTATAATTGATGACTGTGACATTCTGCCATCTGCTCATTAATTTTACTTATTTTACTTGTGTATAAGTACACATTTGAGATAAACCCTATTAAGAAATATTTTGCCTGAAGCTCAATAATGTTGCAGAACATTATTGAGCTTCAGCTCAACAAATCCAAACCTGGAACAGCACCATTTTACATGAGGAATGGGCTGTTCCGTCAATGAAATCACACATTTGACTTGTAGACCCAAGTGTCCCCTGAACTTGGGTCTTATTGGCTGTGGCTTCATCCATGATGAAGTTAGATTTTTTTCAGAGGATGTCCCTTGCCAGGCACAACAGTTGCCTCTGACCCAGTCTAAGTCAGAGCCTCACTAGGTCAGAGCCTCACTAGGTCTGCAGCTTAGTGGGCAGCTCCTCCACCATGGCCTTCATCTGCACCTGCAGAGAGGAAGAGCAGAGCACGAACCCTTCATTACTCCTGCATAAAGACCTCCTGTGGGGATGTCTTTAAAGAGCCATCCAAACACACCCATTAACCGCCTGGCACAATGCAGGGCCAGGTCCAGCGATGACCTTGGCCAATGCTCTCTTGTGGCCAGCCTCTAGCTTTAATCCAGGCCACCAAACCCATTCAGAGGCAGGACCAGGAGCTGAAGCCCTTCACTGTGGGGGGAGCCTTCATCCTGGTTGGCCTGACTGCCCAAATACATCTACCCCAGCATTTTCAATGGTTCCCAGTTACAAGCCGCACATTGAGCTGGGCCCCATGGCCCTAATGGGATTTCCCCCCATGACTTGTGGCGAGCAGGGAGGCTGAATGGCAGCATTGTACAAGAGGACAGAGGGATCCCCCCCTGGGCCGGCAAGGGGGAATCATTCAGAGCCACGCCGGAGTACCTCTTGGAGTGCATTCCACAGGTCCTCATCTGTGTGTTGCCTGAAAAGGTCCAGATTCTTCCTCATAGTGCCCTTGAAGAGAACTGGGTCCTGTGGATAGATGGATATAGAAAGGGAAGGCCGTGGCCAGTTAAGATAATGACAAGGGAGAAGATGTATGAAAGGGTTAAGACGGGCTTTATACAGCACTGCTCGGCTATGTGTGAGGGGAAGATGTTCACAAAGGCCTCACTACTCTCAGGAGTTCTATTGAGAGCTTCTGCCCACTATGCTTCAAAATGTTGATTTTTTCACTCAAAACCATAGCTTGTACTCTGGTGTGGTGGAGAACAAATGTGCAGTGACAGCTTAAATATACAGTATAATGTAAGACAAAAGTGCCAACAAGTTTTTGTCAACATAAAAGGCTCATATTTACATTAAAATTTATCTTCTCAAAATCTCTGCCAAAAAAATGGCTTTACTCAATTAAATGCTCAGCTTTACAGAAGGACAACCTCGGATTTCAGACATCCAGGATGCCCAAGATATGCATTTATGGTGAGCCACACACCTGTATCAAGGTTCAGCCACATAGTTGTCTTTAAGAGAGTAAATAAAGCTCTTTATTATGGTGCAGAGGAAGCAGCCTCCCACTGCACAGGCACTGTTCCAGCATGCCACTCTTTGTGGTAAACCTGATAAATAGAAGCAAGCCAGCATCTCCTTTTGTCAGGTCATATATTTATTCATAAATCCTGTTCCAACGTTTAAGAGATTTACTGAACACTGTGTATCTGTTCAGTCATAAAGAGATGGTCTTACACAACAACTGTAGATAAGGTTTTCATAGCATCATGTCCTCATTGATGAAAACAAATACAGCAGGGGATCCTGTTGGATCATAACACTTAATTTATGACACAAAAATGAGTACAATGGCTGACCAATGAAAAAACATTAATGAGATGTAAATTAGTCTATAGCAGCAATAAAGATAAAGCAGGGAGACAAGCAAAGGCCCACATCCACAACTGACGAGAATTCATTGTATCTTGGCAATAAATCAAGTTTACTGAAGATAATCTGACCTCAAATGAATTTAGAAAATGCTCACCTGGCAACTTTGAGATCAGACCAGGAGCAAGAGTCAAGTACACAATGATTGTAAAAGCTGAGTGCAGCAGCATCACAACCAGTGCTGTGACAGCAACATAGTGCAGAAATACAGCATGAACTCATGACTCAAACAACACATACAGTACACACCACCTCAAATATAAAATCATGCCCGAACCTTTTTTCCACTCCACAACTCAAGACTAACTGCGCGATTCCACCCAATACTAGAGGAAAAAATTAAGCTTTCAGGACTTCATCCCCACTTCCTATGCCTTAGAAATTGTTCCACCTCTTCATCCAATGAGCTTTTCCCTCTGTCACCAAAAGCCCACCTTGTCATTAAGCCTACAAACTCACAATTCAAACTAGTTTTCTGACACACTTCAATTGAGGATTCAGTGTTAGGCTGGAAAAATTGCTTTGAAGCACAGATTTCCACAGACCGATTATGTGCTCCACCAATTCTAAGCCCTCTGTTTGCCACAGAATTCAGTTTTACTAAGCCATTCCTAAGAATTGAATGGACTCTGAAATGGATCCTTTTTAATGCGATGCACTAATAAACGCTTATCATAATCAAATCTGTGGGAGGCAAATAATGAAAACTCCTGACTGACAATGTATAGTATACATATCAGAATCTTGACATTCCACATGAAAAAGTAAGGCAACAAGTAATTTGTGAGTTATTTTCCACGTGAAAGGATGACTGAATATCATATAATCTCTGACATCTACAGTGGTAAGAGAATAAAAAAGGCTTCTTTTTTTTAAATCCAAGAGACCTCTGTCTATATAAATTCAAAACTAAGAGCATACAGGACAAATCTGCTATTTCAAATACTGGTAAGACTTCATATCATGTGAATGTCATCCAGTCTGTGATACAGAGGGCGTGCAGTTAAAGTTCTGACTCTTAACCTGCCAGTTCATGTAAGTCTTTCCCTCCAGGAGAGTAAACAAAGTCACATCAAATACAAATCACATCCATCTCAAACTAGTTTGGAACTTTATCTGAAGTAGTAGCAATGCCAGAAAGCTATCAAATCCACCGAACAGCATTAATGAAAGTGTTTTTGGGCATCTGGCTGCACCCTACAAAATGTCTGAGATTTGTGCTAAGTGGTGGTGTAAAAGGGGACTCTAACTGTGAGGATGGGGGAGACTTCTTCTAAGCAGCTTTCCCATGTTTGGGGGGTAGAGGGCTAATCCTCTGTCAGGGATGGGGAACTGTTCTCTTCACAGTACAGGCCGTGGGAGTCTTCTCCCCTCCCTCCACCCTGCTGACACTCACCCGCAGGCTGGCATTTTCTTAATGCCGTATCAGTTTCAACAAGCGGAAATAAAGTTAAACTGTCTCAAGGCATCCGTTTGTCTCACTTTCAAAAATCCCCTGAGTGACGACTGTAATTCTCCTCACTTGTTTTTGCTTTTAAAAAGACAGGCGTATAAAATAAAGGCCGAAGTGTGTGAAGGTTTCCGTTACTTGTGTTCATCTGATGGTGACGAAGAACCTTACAATGGTGGGAAATCTTGTCAAATCACTTCTGCTGCTAGTTGACAAAGCCACTGTTTTGGGTGCAGAATACCAAAGGGTGGGTGGCTATGCCAAAAAAGAACCCCATGACCTATGTGAAATATTACCATGTCTTTTTGGGGCAGTGCTAGGTCTATAGTGGTATGGTGAGCTGTGTGTTTTTTATGAGATTATGAATACGATTTTGACGAGAAATGAAGTGAGAACAACCTTGTACTGTATGTGGTAGGTGCAGTTTCTTTGTGAAATGGTATTGGGGAAACTGTCAGGATGCACAATGCCTTCCAGCCGTATGGCATGTGGTGAGATCCCTCCCACTGGCTGTCAAGAGTCAAGGCCTCTCTACTTATCAACCCATCCATTGTGAAATCAGCAGCCCTGGCCAAGCATAGCCATGCAAAATACACCCCCTGCATTAGACACAATTTCAATCATCCTCAACCATCTCCCTCTACCTTCCTCTGTGTCTTGCATCACCCCTCACCCTCCACCTCATCTCTCTTATAGTGAATAAACAGTTGTAATCGTCAGGTAGTTCAAAATGCAAATAGGAACAAATGGATCCACTTGAACAGTCTTAATTACATGATATGTATTCCATGAATTACAAATGCTATAGTCCTGGATATTCAGCAATACAATATGGTGTCCCTTTAATAATTTATTTGAATATAATGCTCAAAAAAGAATCACATCATACTAGCTGCATATCAACTTTAGTCATGCACACCAGTAAACACAGCACATTTAGGTATAAAGGCTGGAACCTTTTCTCTGGATGTAAAGACAACAGTCAAGGTCTTTAGGCACCTGGCAGAGCTGGCATGTGGGCCTGCGGGGCTCTAGGTGAGATCTTGAAAACGGGCCCCACCAACATCCAGAGGTAACAAAATGTGAGTGAATTATCTGTATTTCTGCATCACATGTAATTTGATGTTCATCCAAATCAAAATACAATCTGCTTAAAGTAATGAGAAAGAAATGATTATGCTTTTTCTTATCAATAATGAAATACACCACCCAAGTTACAAATGTTACAAATGGACAGAATTCAGCGCCTCTGCTACTCTTCCTTGAAGACTTGCTAAAGTCTCAGTTCACATGTCTATGAACAACAATTATGTCCATGGAAGGACAGAAGAACACCACAGAGAAGAAAAGATCACCTGGATGTTATGCAAGGCCTTTGGGACAATGTTCTGTGGACAGATGACAAATGTTTAATCTTTTGGCAGAATTGTACAAACGTGTTTGAAGAAACTGAAGAAAAAGGGCACTGCACCAAACATCATTCCAACTGTGAAGCAAGGAGGGAGCATTATGGTTTGGGACTAATTTGCTGCCTCAGGCTTGGACAGCATGTATAGTCATGAAGGAAAAAAATGAATTCTAAGTGGAATCAAGAAATTTTACAGGAGAATATCTGGGTAGCAGTCCATCATTTGTAGCTTAAAGAAGTTGGGTGATGCAACAATGACCCAAAAGACATGACAATAAACAAAAAAGAAAAAAGAAAAGTACATGTATGTTTAAAAGGTTTGCTATATTCAACTTTCAGTACTTTTGCTGTTCCATTCTTACATTCTTGTTCTTAACACCATATAACAGACAACAGCCTCACTGTTTTTAGGATCCAAATACTGTCATACTGGAACTGTAATGAAGTCCACCACACTTAAGATAATGTTCATGCAAAATGAACACTTCCAAATGTTGCTCCTTCTACATTAAAAGCTTCCACACAGCAGTCACATTGTGTGCTGACAGCTCTCTGTTGTGATAGCAGAGCTGTAATTTCTGTGCTACACTACTGCTAACACAAACCAACACTTCCTGCTGCTGCTTCACATTAAAAGCTTTTTAACAGCAAACCATTGAAACGCTTTTATTTTAAAGCAGCTACAGGAAGTACTGATTTGTCAGTTAGCATCCACTGCTAACTCCTTGTTCAACATTCTGTTGCCCTCTTTTGGCTATTTTACCTGATGCTAAACTATTTCAATTCACGAAAAGGTTGCTATTGAGAGTTCTTTTGTTTGTATCTGTTAAGTTTACAAAACCCAAGACAAAACTTGTATGTTTCCTAGGAGCTTTTTTATAGAAATTTGTTCTTTAAGAACCAGATATCCAATGTGCATTTTGGCTCTCAGCCCAGAATAACATAGATGAACTAAGGCTCGCAATGGCCGAGTCATGCCCACTTGGCATTTTTCCTATTGTATGTGATGTCATGAACTCTGCCTCTTGAGAAATCTGCGTGTGGCCAAGCCATAGGCCACCACTACTTCTAGCCTTTATGCTAATGACCGTGGCTTTCTTCAATGGTCTATTAGCATTCCCTTGGTCTGCTTTTGTCTCTTGCACAAATGGACCCCCCC